>VXBP01003260.1:84822-146937 GCA_013400115.1 Rhinopomastus cyanomelas | reverse complement strand
TCTGGTTTCTCTGTGCCCAGCCCTCCAGTCTGTCCAGGTCTCTCTGGATGGCAGCACAGTCCTCAGCCGTATCAGCCAAACCTACCAGCTTGGTGTCGTCAGCAAACTTGCTGAGCAGACACTCTGTGCCCTCATCAATGTCATTGATGAAGATGTTGAACAAGACCAGTCCCAGCACCGATCCCAGGGGGACACCACTAGTCACAGCTCTCCAGCTGGACCTGGCACCATTGATCACCACCCTCTGAACTCTATCCTGCAACCAGTTCCTAACCCACCTCACTGTCTGCTCTTCCATCCCACACCTCCTCAGCTTGCTCACTAAAATTTCATGGGAGACAGTGTCAAAGGCCTTGCTAAGGTCAAGGTAGACCACATCCACTGGTTTCCCTGAATCTAACCATTCAGTTATTGTATTATAGAATGGTACCACAAATATGGGTATCACCAGACACAGAGGGCCATTCGTTGTGGCAGCTCCCCATTTTCAGCGACCCAAGTCCAAATACGCCTTGCAGCAATCCGTAAGAAAAATACGCCCCACATGAATGGCAGTCATTCAGGGCACACCTGGGAGGAAGGTGGCCAGAGACCATGACTCCACAAGCCTGACTGTTACTGAATGATCTTTTGAAAGTTAAATAAGCATTTTTCTCCCTGGTTTGCTTTTACCCACATTACAGTGCTGCACAGTTAAGTCTTGGAGAGATCAGCTGAAGAAACTCCGCACACAGAAGCATTTAAAAATTGTATTTCCAGATGGTATTCTGCTTCGCATTGGTAACCCAAACTAAACAAGGATTTCTGCAAAACAAGATACTGTTGTCAGTAGTTTTCTTTCCTTCAGGCCGTTGTATCTTGGTAACTGTTCTATTTCTCTTTCATCACACTCTCTGACAGCATCTCTAACTAGCAACTCTGTTCCCTTATGTTAAAAAGGGAAAAAATAGCCTTCTGCTGACTCCAGTTTTTCTAATGCATATGAAATAAAATAACCTTCTGTCAAAGCATGAGTTATTTTGGGGGTTTTTTCCTCCTCACTTCTATTCTCCAAGCAGCTCTTTCAAAAATATTATTTTTAGACAGACAGATTTTTAGATGAGTGCACTTTGCATTCATTTAACACACCAAATAATGAAAGGATTTGCTACAGGCTGAGAGAATATTAAAAGCTTTTAGTGCATCCTTGCGAGAGGCTTCAAACCCATTGGGTATATTATTACAATCGTTGTTCTCTCAGCAGTCACTGTCTTTAGCTCATGAATAAAGTAATGCTCTGAAATATTCTGAAGAGCCTCATCACATTTCTGGCCATGAAGTCTAGAGTATCCTGATGCCTCCCATCTCTCATCATTATACGGATTTTAATAAATGTCTCAGAGAATAAGGATGAACTGTGCTGCTTTCCAAGGAAAGCAACAGATAAAGGAAAGGGGAACAAACCGAATGCCACACGCAGACATTTCTGGATATGTTAAATGCATTTGCATTAATAGCCATAGATGTTGGCCTGCATTAGAAACAATGGGGTCACCAGGACTAGAGAGGTGATCATTCCCTTATTGCTCTTTACAACTTCCTGAAAGGAGGTTGTAGAGAGGTGGAGGGTGGACTCTTGTCCCAAGACACTAGTGATAGGACCAGGGGAATTGGTCTCAAGTTGTGGCAGGAGAGGCTTAGATTTGACACCAGAATAAATTACTTCCCCAACACAGTGGTCAGGGATTTGGAACAGGCTTCCCAGAGACGTGGTGGAGTTCAGAAAGGTGTTAAAAAACACAGTAGATGTGTCATTAGGGAACAGGATTTAGTGGGCATGGCAGGGTTAGGCTGACAGTTGGACTGGATGATCTTGGAGATCTCTCCAACCTTAATGATTCTACGATTCTGTGTAGGAGGTATGAGGCATGAAAAGCCAAGAATGCTTGGTCTGAGATACCAGACACTAGGAAAGAAACATAGTGGCTTGCCACAACCAACTACTTAACTCTGACTATATGTTTGCTTAAAAATAAACTAAACCAACCTGTCAGAATATCTTAGGAGCAATTGCCATATAGCTGAACTTGGACCAAACAAAATATTATATTTAAATACTTAAAAGTTAACAGGTATCAGGATTAAATTTCCGTATCTCGATGAAGACATCTAGAGCCTGAAGTTGTTCTCTAAAAACTGAGGCTAATCTATTGAAAAACATGTAATGTTTAATTTCAGATGTCCTTGCCCTCAGATTAATCTTTGCTAATGGAAACAAAGAACAACTTAGCCTACACGTTAATGTTTTCATGGAAAACTCAGTAAATGATTGTCCGTCATCTGTTGGCAGTCCTGGCTAACTCAGGAAGGTAAATGATGTAAAAGGCCTTTTCCAAATGCAACGATTGTATGATTCTGTTATTCTACTTTCTTCCTCATAATAAAAAAAGAAAATGAAATCCTACTGTCTTCACCCATCAGTTGTTAATTTCTAAGCAGACTTGGCAGAACTTTTAAACAACAGTTCTGTTTTGGGTTGAGTTAATCTTTTGTAGTAACCAAATTATCATTTCTAGTTGGCAGAGGTTTTGCTACTTTCCATTAATTTATTTCAAGCACGCAAATATTATAGGATTATGTGAATTATATATTCACCACTATAGAATTTTTTTTTAACATAAATCTGATGTTCCCATGTTTTCCTTGTTTTAATGTTCAATCTGTGTGATTAAGAATGGTGGATAACCTAAAATGTCTTTAAGAGAAGCTGCTGTTTTCTTCTTTCTCATTTTATTGAAACACTGCCAGAGTATTAGGAAGTCCTACACACTTATGCTGAATTAGAAGGTCCAATGTGTCAAAATGCAGTGACAAAAGCTTTCATTGACATGACGAATTTAAACAAATACTTGACTGTAATGGCAAGATAGATTAATCGGAGATTTCAGATTAAATTCTCTGGCCCAGTTAGCTTAATAATAAGTCCAGCTTGATACTCACTGCAGCAAAAATTGTAACATTTATACTTCTTCAAATTAATTCTTCAGGAAGTTTTTAGAAAATCACATCACACTAATAAGTTAGGCACAATTCCTTAGTCAGAGGCAGAGGCAGTTATGGTCTAGTTGTTCCATCAAATAATCATGATAATATAATTCTCTTTGGAAGAGAAAAACCGTGATCAGTTTATCTTTCTTCAGGATTTTTTTTTCCTTAGGAATACTATGTTTGTCTTTCATATAAAACACATTCCTCTTGTAATCAAGTAATACGATCACCATTACTAAAAATCCATCTTAAACAGGCAAGATTGTGTAAATGTTACAGAGAGTTCATGTCACTGTCATAATTTTAAAAGACAGGCTCTATGCACATGTTTTCACCTTACTTACGTGGTTCAGAAGAGCAAGTTCCTATAATGCATTTCGATGCTGTTTTCTGAAGCATCACAAATAGTCCTTCAATCAATATGAAATTATCTGTGGTACTAGAATATTTTCTTTCAAAGTTCATTAGAAATAGGTTTATGAAAATGTGTATTTATTTTTAAAGCAGTACTATTGACTTGAAAAAATACGTTAGATTTCTACATGTGCTGCTCTAAAACAGTAATGTTATAAGCAGATCCACAGAGAAATGTGACTGCTGATAGATGCTATGTCTACAAGATATCTTATGTGGTAAACACGACTTCATCTCTGGAAGCTATGTTCTCCTGTTTACAGACAGAGTTTCCCACTCTTAGGGAATAATCAGAAATATCTCTAACTGCTACAAGTGTTTATGAACAAAGGTGGAGGTTTTCTAAATGTCAAATTACTAACATTCTATTACAATCTCAACATGCCATTACATTGATGATTCATTCACTGACTTTCTCCAAGGTCTCCAGCCACTGAACCAAGATTCATCTCAGGATAGTGCAGAAGTTATCAGTAGACTCATTCTCTCAGATAAAGCTTAATTCATTTTTTCTTACATAACAGACATAAAACGAAATAAACTGCATGACTGAAGAAGATTCATCTCTGCAGACCTTGACAATTCTTAGATTTTTCAAAAGGAACGTCTATTTTCAGGGGAATGTGTAAAAAGTGTATCTGTCCTATCACTGTAACTCAGACAGAATGAGTATCATACCAAATAATGAGGAAAGATGGTACTGGAATATCACTCAGCATTTTTTTGGCTACTTAAGAAGTAACAACAGAGAAAGACAACTGAGGATAGAGCTGAGATGCCAGCAACAGGAAAACTTGTGCATGTGGCTAGCTGAGCTGACCTACCTTCTTTGAAAACCCAGTTCTTTGCAATAACCTCTAAACCGCTCTACACACCCTGCTCTAGGTATGACATTCAAGAAACATACCTGTTCAAAAAGGAACAGAAAGACCTGTGTCTGTTTTTAGTGGTAGGCTCAGAGCCTTTACAGAGTTTCTTATTGCTATTGTTAAAGTATGTTATATATCTAAAAAGGGTATAAATGCCTATATCTGGAACACATAAACAACAAATTTCAATCTGGTAAAAGAATTCTGCTTCTACAGCAAGCGGAAGGACTCAGTCCTCATAAAAACTAGTCAAGAGTCAAATGTCAAACTGGTAATCCAGAATCACAAACACAAAAAGATTTAGGTCTCTAAAGTAGGAATTTATCTTCCTAACCTCAGAGTGTGACCTTCAAAGCTCCCAGAACCTGTAGGAGTGACTCGCACATGCCCATTACTGTCTCTGTTATGAGATGCATAATTCTTTCTTACCAAGCGCTCTTACCTTATTGTTCCCCATCTTCTGTCTACAGATCACAGAATCAATTTGGTTGGCAAAGACCTTAAGATAATCAAGTCCTACATTTGACCCAGCACTGCCAGGTCACAACTAAACCGTGTCCAGCACCATGCGGAACAGGCCTGACCTGTTTGTACAAGGAAGATCATAGATGACAGAGCAAGTCAAGACCACTGACTGAACTCAATGAGTGTTGAGTGAGTGAAAGAGCTTGTACCAGCAAACTAGACCACGAGGAAAAGAGAGATGAGGACTTTGTGGAGTGATAACAACAGAGATGACAGATTTAGAAGGGTGTCTTACTTTGCAAGAGCAAGATTAGCCTATAATATTTTGAAAATACTTATCAGAGGGATTCTGTCTCAACCTTTCCTTCACATGTGCCTACACACCCAATCATAACTGAAATTTCACAATTCTTCATTGTAAGTTCAGTGCCAATAAATCAGCTGAGAAGGAAAAGGCAAACATTTTGTCCATATATTCTTTTTGTCTCAGATAATTTCATGGTTAATTTCACCCTACCAAACACCTTACATGAATTTTTGTTGAAGGGCTAAAAATTTCAAGACATTTTTTTTTCTCCTATACAGGTTTTAAAAAACAATATAAAATATAGAGCGGAATTCTCTTTGGTTCATGTAAGTTCAGTAATAAACCAGGTGTCCTACAATTTAGGTCCTTTGGGCCTAATATGCAAATATTGATGGTGCTAATAATCACTGGACCCTAGTTTCTATAATTGTTTTACCTTCATTATCTTCTATTCTCCCCTATAAGAAATCCATTTTCCACTATGAAATCTGATGCACACAATGCAGCGCATATCAAGGGTTTAATGGCCTGGTTTTCAATAAATTGAATCTAATCTCTTTTATGATTCTTTGGAGGAACTAGAAGGTAAGAAGACCATGGCAAAAGAACATTCAAAGATCGTTTTCAACCACTGCAACCTAATACAGTCTAACCGGTCCCTTGAAGCATGTCCACTTACTGTGTGATGAAGGCACGAGATACTCCGTCATAAATATTCTTGTAGCAGTTTCCTAGTGGCAAAACTGAGAGAGCTTTGCCTTAGATGTGCTAGAGTGAAAAAAGCAATGCAGAATATTAGCCGCAGAGCTTGTTCAGACTCCGTGGAGTCCAGCTGCAGAAGGACGGCATTCAAATACGTAGGTTAATTCTCAAATTATAGCCTTGCTAAAAGGAGACAGTGAATTATCATAATCTGAAAAGTAAACTCTACTGCTGCACAAATGTTCTTCCTCCTTTCAATCCTTTTCCTTGTTCTTTTTCAATTTGTTCTCTGCTGTTACAATTATTACATAATCCACCAGGTTTTTGTCTGCACACGCCTTTGTCCTGTACACTGTCTTTACAGAGATTAAATAATTGTGCACAAGTCATTGAAAATAATTGACAGCCCTAGCTGTGGCCTTACAGTGTCAGTCTGCTGCCACCTATAGATAAATTCACTGTTTACAAGCGGATCCAACGTGTCATTTGAAGAAGGTGCAAGGAGTTCAGTCCCAGTACTCCAGGGTTGCTCCGCAGCAGAAAAGATTAGTGGTTTTCTGCACTGCCGACTCTGGCATAGAAGGAACGATCAGTTCTCAGGTTGATAAATGAATTTATCTGCCATGTCAATGGCAGGTCCCACTAAGTAATAGCAGTGACAATGTGCAATGGGCAAAGAGAAAACAAAAACAGAGAGAAAAGTGAGGAAATAATGCTTGAGAGAGGTGATTATGTGTATGCATTCTCTCAGAAACAGCAAGTCCAAGGTAAGAATGATGCAACAAACATAAAATTAACTAGAAAGAACTAAAGAGAAGCAGACAAAATAGGAAATAAGATGATAAAGTACGCATCCAAATCTTCCCCACTTTCCACTCTCCAGGTACCTATAATGCCTTTTATCCCAAGGCTTGGATTACACCACAGGACTTCTACAGATAAAGATTTACTTTTCTTGTTTGCTACACATTGTATGTACTTTATCTCTGCATATATTCAGGGAAATTTTGATGAGTCCTTAAAAATATATGCAATACATAGAGTTTTTAATATTTCTAGACAAGAAATAGCCACATCCTACATTTTAATCCTCTAAAGGACTCCATTAGCAAAAATTAACGATGAAACATGAAGACCCTGACTAATCACTTCAAAATCCTCTTATTTCAAGCAACCAAGAGATCATTTCATCTTGATTTCTGGTTACCTAGGTAAAAGAATACTTCATGATTATCTTGTCATTGGTAAAGCATTACTGGAACTGGAAAGCAAAATATTTGCCTTTGGTCTAGGGTCAGGGAAAAAAAATACCCCAAACCGTGTAATTTCCTTTTTAATAAATTGAAAATAAAATATAAAAAATCAGCACAGTAGCAGTCTTCACCCAATACATTTAGCAGCTAAGTTGAACAGATGTAGATTTAGTGAAGGAACCTGTAACCAGTCGGTGACTGCAGATGTGGGGAGTCAGTGTTACAACATATTAATTACCAGGAAAATCCGTCAGAGCACAGTAGCTGCGGGGTGCTGTACGCACATCTCAGTACGCACCATAATTCAGCTGCTCATCCTAGCTCTTTTATATGTCCTGTAACACTCAGAGCTGAGAAAAATAGAGCAGTAACACAAATGAAAATCATTCTAGGGCTGAAGAAGTTTCATCCTCCTTAATTCATTTCCACTGCATGCAAATGACTAATTTAGAGCAGTGCCTTGTCTTTTTTTGGTGACAACTAATTTTCCTTTCTCGAGTCAATTATTACCCTTGAATAATATATCTGGACTAGGGGTTAATAGCTATATTGGAACAGAGCATGTAAGAGAATTGGTTCCCATGACAACTAAACTCGCTTATTAATAATTATAACTTATTTTCCCCCTCTATTCCAAATTAACGTATATGAATTCAGAGAACCTTAAAATACTTTACATGCAATTCTTGCAGCAAAGAGGGAGTATCAGGCACTTCATACATGATCAATGTCTCCTATTACCTGAAAATTAATTTAAAGAACTGCCAGAGAAGGGCTACCTAGAGCTTGTTTGGGGAGCTCATTTTGCTACAAGACTTACTTTGGATTCTGAAGGTATTAATCAGTAAGACAGACCTCGTAAAACCTTGTATATTTTTTAAAATTATTTTATTTTCAAGTGAGAAATACACTGAGAAAGAAAACCTAGTACATCAGAGTGCAAGCATGATCACAGACTTGGACCAAAAGCCTGGGAGACCTGATAGCAGATTGCAATTTCTATACCACGATATTTACTATGTGTTGTCATCCCACTAACCATGGGCACCTGAGGAAAAGCAACAGCCCTATGAGTCTGACCTCGGTGCCAGGGAAGGCTGTAGAGAAATAACCTTGAGAGCTGCTTTGCACCATTTACAGAACAAATAGGCAGTCAGGCCCAGTCAGGCTGGGATCATAAAAGTCAGGTCCTGTTTGCCAAACCCGACCTGTGACAGGGTGATCTGCCTTGTGGATGAGGTAAAGGCTGTGGACATTTTCTTCCTGTATTTTACAGTAAATCCATGCAGTGGATGTGGTCTACCCTGACTTCAGTAAAGCATTTGACAAGGTCTCTCACAGCATCCTTGCAGCCAAGCTGAGGCAGTGTAATCTCCACAATAGGGTAGTGAGGTGGATCGTGAACTGGCTGCAGGACAGAAGCCAGAGAGTAGTGGACAATGGGACAGAGTCTGGTTGGACGCCTGTATCTAGTGGAGTGCCCTAAGGGTCAGTACTGGGACCAGTCCTATTCAATCTATTCATTAATGGCTTGGATGAGGGATTAGGGTTGGGGGCTGACCTGTTAGAGAGCAGTGCAGGAGAAAGGGACCTGGGGCTCCTGGTGGACAGCAGGATGACCATGAGCCAGCAATGTGCCCTTGTGGCCAAGAAGGCCAATGGCATCCTGGAGTGGATCAGAAGCAGAGTGGTTAGCAGATCAGAGAGGTTCTTCTTCCCCTCTAGTTACCCCTGGTGAGACTACATCTGAAATATTATATCCTGTTCTGGACACCTCAGTTCAAGAGGGATGTGGAGCTGCTGGAGAGAGTCCAGCACAGAGCCTTGAAGATGATGAAGGGAGTAGAACTGCTCCACCTCCTTTATGAGGAAATGCTGAGGGAGCTAGATGTCTTTAGCTTGGAGAAAAAGAGACTGAGGAATGACCTCATTAATGTTTACAGATGTGTGAGGGGCAGGTATCAGGAGGATGGAGCCAGGCTCTTCTCAATATCATCTGGTGATAGGATGAGGGGCAATGGTTGTAAGCTGGAACACAGAAGGTTCCACATAAATATGAAAAGGAACTTCTTCCCAGTGACAGTGACAGAGCACTGGAATGGGCTGCCCAAGGGGGATTGTGGAGTCTCCTTCTCTGGAGATGTTTAAGAGCCTCCTGGATATGTTCCCATGTTACTTGGTCTAGGTGATCCTGCTGTGTCGGGGGATTGGACTAGATGATCTTCTTGAGGTCCCTTCCAATCCCTAATGTTCTGTGATTCTGTGAATCTTGCCTACACCTTTCTTCCTCTCTTCCCATCTCCCTTCAGTCACGGCTGTAGATTCCCTGCACAGAGCGCTCTACTGCTCCTGAGACGGAGCATTCAAACCAGACTCTGTTGCAGCGGAGGCAGAATATGCAAATATTGCCAAAACGTGTAACAAGACAGAACCCCTCAGTCATTTCTTAAAGGCAGATCAAATCCACTCAGGATAACATCATGGTCCGTTCAGGTTGGTATGTCTCTGCCTCTTTTGTGGCAGCAGACAAGGGACTGGTATACCCCACTGCTGCACACCATAACTCCCTGCTTTGCCCCAGTGTTTGTCTCTGTTCCCTTTCATGGGGTCTTGCTTTTGACATGCTATTTGTAGGCACAGTGAAATGCCATGGTGAGGAGGAATGTGTAACTTCTTCAACAACCTAATTTTGGTCTACAGAGGCAGGGGAACAGGTACAACTTTATTGCTGGGTGACACTGTCTTGGAGCTTTATCGGACAGCGGTCACCTTGCTGTCTGAAACAGCCTGTGTCACAGAAGGCCTGTGAGTTCAGCACTGCAGGGACACTTAGCATTACAGTGACATATAGCATTTGGTTCTGCTGAAAGAAAAGCAGTGGCAACTGTTCTCAGAGTGTTGCACAGAACTGCATCCTCCTTTGATGGAGGTAGGTGGCTTTGCCAAACCTATAACTTTCTACTATGACTTATAAGCAGGTGAGTCCCAGCGGCACCAGAACAGTTGCTGAAATGCAGTGTGCGTTGGGCAGAGTTTAGGAAAGGTCTGCAACCAATCCGCACAAATCCAGAGCTCCCTTCTCTGCACTGCTAAGTGACATTCTCCCCCACTCCCACATCTGATTCATTTTCATAACTTCTCTTCCACTGTCACCAGACATAACTCAAACACTTCTTTATCTTTTCAAAATAACAAGACTGGATGCAATAAGATGCAGTTGCTGACATGCTGGTGGTATTAATTGCAGTCAAAAGATTTGCCAGCATTTTCTGTATGATAAATCAGCATAATTCATTCTCTAATTTCCTGCCTTCTGCACCCCTGTATTGGGCCACCTGTTCTCATTAACAGTTGATTCTGGCCCTGAACCTGGGAGGAAGGCTCCTCAAGCTAACTCATTCACCTACGTACATGTTTACATCAATGCAGACATCTATGTGCTGGGGTCCTTATGAGACTGGAGTATGATGTCCCGACCTACTCAGTGAGTTTGAGGGAGGCGATCCTTTTAGTAGTCTATGGAGCAGTCACAGAGTTGTAGCAATGACTAAGGAAGAGAGAATTCCAACACCCCAACTGACATGGTGAATTCTGAGGGAATCAAAGGACCTGGACCCAGCTACATTAAGCGTCCTTCAGGCTTGATCTCATTATGTTTGGCTGACTGACCCAGTGGAGGAATCTCACTTCTGGCACTTGCTTTCTGCATTACACCGTGCAGTGGTTTACAAAGAGGGTAATCCTTTGGTTTCCCCAATAACTTCATGCTGGTGGAAGAGGTGACCTCTACGCAGCAGAGTCAAGGGACAGGTTGAGTCACAATAATGACTCAGAGGAATAATTTTGCTGGTAATTTTATTAATACTTTTATTAAGAAATAAGGAGAATTTGGCAATGACTAATGGTTAATTTTCATTGAGGAAATAATTGATAAATTCCAGTGAGTAAATAAAACACTTTGGTGCTGCAGCTATTCTCTTAACACCACGTTGCAATTCATACAAAACTTGTCTTCATGAGTATACGTGGAATGTAGGAAGAAAATGGAAAGAGAAGAAGCCATAGAGAAAGGAGAAATATCACCGCTCTTTGATCATGTAGCAAAACTCAGTCCACACGTGATGAGTCTACAAAACTGAGCATGTGTGCTCTTCCTCATGCAGTTTGATTTGTTCAAGACTACCCTCAGGGTTACCAATCTCCTTGTGTAGTGTTCTGGGTTGAAGTGTCTAACATGAGGGTCTCTGGTTTCAGTCAGTGAGGTGAAGCAACCATTGGCTAGCAGATTAGATGGTAGATGGCAGACCAATCAATCTGCAGATGACAGATGAATCAATCTGCAGATGAGCACCTTTGCCACGCTGTCTGCAGGCATCTTGAATATCTTTGAGGAGACACTGTCTCCTCAAATGTCAGCTTACAGATGAGAGAAAAGCTGTCTGCTCTTACACCTGGTTTGTCCTTCAGAAAAACAAAACTTTTTTTAAGGGAAACTAGTAAGTTTTGGAAAGCATTTTCTATTGTTCTGCTCCCTAGTACATAACTGGAAAGACCATGGTTATTTACTTAGGACTCCTGGAATATCACAGTATCACAGTATTATCAAGGTCGGATACTTTGACTGTAGAGCAGTAATCCTCTATGCAGTCATGTGGGAGTATCCTTTGGAGTATTTTATGTGCCAGTGGGGTTGGTTCATCAATATTACTCACTAGGATTCCAGTCAAGGTAGTTTTTTCACTCACTGCTGTGTTCATAACACAAAACAAAAGATACCAGTAAAGCTGAATGTTATTTATACACATTTACATCAACATTTTAAAACTATTGACATCTCCATCAACACACATAGTTTTTTTAATGTGCTCCCACAGGGATTATAGAGAGCCATTTACGCACAGAGTTCTTCAGGGCACAAAGTTGCACAAGGAAACCAACAATGAATTTCCATGGAAAAATAAACTCAGCATCAGTGGGTTATCCACCTTCTAGAACAACCAGAAGAATGCTGGGCAAGCAAAGTAGATCTTACTGTGAAGCAAAAGTAAGGATCTTACTGAATATTTGCATATGTGCTATAAAATTCATAAGAGCACCTGGAGGAAAGAAAATTAATTAAGCATTGTTCTGTATTAATAGAACTGCAGAAAGAAAAATCTGACTTGAAAATATCAGATTGGTGCCTTCAAAGATGTTACAGAATAACCTGGGGAGTGATTTAGACTTGTATGGTACCTGTCATCTGCTGGATGATCTCAAAACTATTAACCTCATAGGCAGAAGCAAAAAAAATCCACAAAACCCTTCTGGTAGAAGATAAGGGAGTGACAGTCTGCAAGCGATAAGATTTTCCTCCAGCATGCTTATTCTCCAATATTGAGCCAAGTAGTTTATATGGAAATAGGAAGAAAAGGAAGTTTGGATATTTCAGAGTAAATTCCTTCTGTTTCTATTGGCACATAAAAAGAAACTTAGGGAATAGTATTTCGTTCCAACTATCCTTAGTCCCTGAAATAATAAACCATTAGCCATGTAGTTTGTCATAAACTGACTGCAAAACTGCCTGTTTCATGAGTTATATCAGCCTTCAGTCTTTCAACTAGTAAGAAGTAAAGCTGCAGCAATTTACCATGTCTTTAATTTTACTGTCAAAAGTATATAAGGCTATGTCCTGGAACTGATGGATTTCAAGCAGAAGAATTAAATTTCACGTATTAATAGGTAAGAAGAGGGACTTTGCAGGTATAATGTTAATCTAATTACTAGCTCAAGGAAAAGGTGTTATGAATTTCAATTTAATATTAGCACACACTGCACAATACTATAAACGGTCTACATGTTGTCTAGATTGTAGAATTGATAAAATTGAATTTCTTTCAGAAAGTAAATTTAAGTTCTTAAAATAAGAAAGAATAGGGGGAGATGGGGAGAGCAGCTTCTTTTAAGCACAGCAACGCTTTATTTTCTATGTCATGGGACAATTTATTTCAGCTTTTACTTCTTTGTTTGCTGTTATTGTTAAAATGAATGAGTGAACTTAATTAGCACTGCAAGGAAGGGACTCTTTTCCCACAGCCTCCAAACGGGAAAAACATTTAAAGAACACGGAGCAGAAAAAGATTTAAAATGCTTAGAAAGAACAAAGGAACTGCATAACCTTTTTCTGCTTACTGCAAACTATTCATAAGCCACTACAATATCTCAAAAGTATGGGTTCAAAAGCATCTTTGAGATGTTCCTGAAACAAATCAAATTACAACCTTCGGCATACGTGATACTTATAACACAGCCACTGGAGAAATGAACAGAATAATCACTCCACTCTGTCAAAAAGTACACTTTACACATTACCATAGAATCACAGAACTTTAGGGATTGGAATGAGCCTCGAAAGGTCATCTAGTCCAATACTCCTGACGCAGCATGATCACCTAGACCAAGTCACACAGGAACACATCCAGGCGGGTTTTAAACGTCTCCAGAGGAGGAGAGTCTACAGCCTGTTCCAGGGCTCCATCACTCTCACTGTGAAAAAGTTCCTTCTCATATTTTTGTGGAACCTCCTATGTTCCAGCTTACACCCATTGCCCCTCGTCCTATCACTAGATGACATTGAGAAAAGCCTGGCTCCATCCTCCTGACACCCACCCCTCACATATTTATAAACATTAACGAGGTCGTATTGACTGTGCATTGTTTGCTGAAAGTGGTGAGATTATCATATCTTTCTGTGATCAATGTTTTAGATGACTTAGCCGTGTGTCTTTAGGTTCATAACGAGGAAAGTTCATGCTTTAGAATATTTAATATGTACAACAACTGACAATGACTTTTAAACCAAGGTGCATTTGAAACTCACATTCAGAACTGGAAGTCAGAAGCCATGTGATCTGCATGTGCAAACTCTAAGTCAGAAGCCACATGGTCTGGGTGTCCAAAACATTGACAAAGTTGGATTTGTGCTGTTTATTACAAGGGTCCAGCAGAGTTCCTCTTACTAGCACAGAGCTCTGTGTGTTGTGCTTGAGGGAGCAGATTTTACGTTTCAATTACTGAATTTGCTGTGTGGAGTCCACAGAAATGGTATGTAAACCTTAACAAAATAAGTCATAAGCTACTGCAGCCCCAACTATCAGAAAGGAGAAGCTAAAAGTAAAGCATTGACAATTCAACCAATGGTTTAATTTTTCATTTTTCATAGAAAATTATTTCAATCTATGAAAAAAACAGCCTTTTAATACAAAGCAGAGAGACAACAATGGCTTATTCTGCATGTAAGGTGAGTACAAAAAAGGCTCTGAGCACAGTCACCCAGGGTTGTGATGGCTCGTAGCTGTAGTCTAGTTTAAACATTTGACCTCTAATTAAAGGATGTTAAAATACGTGGAGTTTAGGGAAGGTCTCTGAAGTCAGCCCCAGAGGGTCTTTGCTCCATTTGTTAAAGCAATTTGGTAATAATAAATCAGCTCTGGTGGCAAGGATCACAATTTTGACAAAAATTTAAAAAGCTCACAGCAAAAAGTGCAAAAATTCCTTCTGCGGAAGCACCAGCTGGCTGTACACATGAAAACGTGAGACACTGATAGAAACAGCAAGGCCATCCACTCAGTGGCAGTTATGTTTCCCAAGAGACCTCAGTATTGTTCTTGTACTTATAAACTATTAAAAATGTATGAGGAAAATGAGGTGAGAGGAAAGGAGGGCCAGCAAGACAATAACTTGGGAATGAAAGGAATGACTGCAGCACATTGTGTTGATTTCCAGCAGGCAAGGACTTGTCAGGTGGTTTAAGTACTATCTGTTGGGTTATTTGTATCATCATATTATCTCCTGGATTGCATTTCCTCTAATAAATAAAAGGATTCTTTGCTTAAAGATACAAGTCAGATTAATTACCAACATGTTCCAAGGATTAAGGTGGTCCTGCTGTGGCAGGGGGATTGGGCTAGATGATCTTTCAAGGTCCCTTCCAATCCCTAATATTCTGTGATTAAGTTATGGACATTTGCTTTCTCCTTTGCTTGCTTCTTCACTTTTTTTTTAAAGACTCGGCTTCCTTCTTGCTTGTTTTAGGATGACTATGGTCTCTTATGTTCACATTAACTTAATAATCTCCCATTCATCTGGACAACAACAAATGGATTCACATTTCCTTCCCTATATATCTTCAGTAAGGAGGATGACAATGACCTACAACACCTCTCTGCTTTCATTCTACAGTTCTCCCACAGCCTTGTTTACCTAACTCCTTGAAAAGAGATTAAGGGAATCAGAGGGGAAGACAAAAGCAGCTTTCATCTTTGGCCTGGACTCAGGAAGGACAGACACCCCTCCTTGTGGTTGTGCTTACAGCATGAGGAGGATGAAGCACTTCAGCAGCAGTACTAGAAAACACAAATGGGTCAGCTGGGCACGTTAGGGCACATTTAAGCCTTTGCACTTACTGCTAACATGTTGGGACCCCCTACAAGGATAGCACTTCACCTGCTTTATATATTAAAGACACAAGCAGCGGGTAGCCACTCTGGGCCATTTGGTACTATAAATACATTGTCAGTGATAATGCAGAAGATGAAAATGAAAACCCCAACCAAAATTAGAGATAAATCATAGAATTAACTGTGGCCTCACAGAAGATTTTAATTGTACAAAAATATGTTCAAGCAGGTTTGGTTTTATGAGCATTCAAGATTAATTTTATCCCTACTTTTATTCTGATGTTCAACCCAACTTAAAGAAATTTCTCTCCCCACCCAAGATATATAATGAGATCATATTTGTGTCATCAGTGTGAATCAGTATTGTCGTGATGTCTGGATATTACAAGATGAAAAATACACCTCACGTCCTGAGAAGTGCAGGATTACTCCAGAAAACCATATATGTGGGGAGAAATACTGTATTTTATAAAACTGGATCAGATCACAACTGTATCTAGAGAGCTACAATGAATAAAATTGTGTCACGGAAAATATTGTTTGCTAGTGGATACAGGTCAAAGATTTCTCTTGTGGCATTTCTGCAAAATGAAATTGCCTGGGACTAGAAATGATGTCTCATCATCAGCTCTCTGCATCCAGATGTATTCCATGCCCCCATCATTTCGAAACTTCAGCTCTTCAAATTGGGCAAGATAAATGTGCCTTAACTTTTGATCCCTAAAACAATGAATAATATATGTCCTTAACCCATTCTGTCTTTCTCTCAAAACATGATTGTTCTTCAGCAGCAAGTTTGATTTGGTCTGATACTTTCTCCATCTACTTCAGTAGAAGACGTGAAGAGTAAATAAATTCTAATGAACTTTTAGATCCCATAATCAAAGAATTTTCTTACATTTATATATCTCTTGTTGATTATANTCGGTTAACAACCGAGATACACAATGTGATGACAAATATTTTTGTTACAGTTATCACTGTGTCGTTGCCATTACTCCCTTTTCACAGGCCTTCTAATAGATGTGCAATATCATTCCTATCTAAATTTCCATACTGAGCAAGGGTGGGATCTGAAAAATTCTTATAAATTATAATCTAAATGCCCAAAACTCATCCATAGGATGAATCACCCTCTGCAAGTGACTATCAGGGTCTAATATTTAACAGAAGGAGCTGGAACAGCCACTCTTCCTGACTTTTGATGGCTGAAATAAGATCCCATATTAAGTGCCTGCTTAAAGATCACAGAGGAAAGCTACAATACTGAAGACAAATACGAGGGTCGTGTCTGAGGGCTTTAGCTGTAAGGCTGAGTTCTCCACATGGCCCTTAGAAGCATGTGAATTAAGTACTATTATTTAAATAAATGCACACAATAGCTGCATCCACCAAGGAATAAAAATGCATGCAACAAATCACTACTGTTTTATTCACTTGGTCTTTGCTTTTGAAAAACAAGTCAAATAAATATATATCAGGTACTTTAATCCCTTCAATACCTACAAAATGCTCGTATTTGCCAGTTCCCTTACACGTTTATACCACTTAATATAATGTGTTCTCAAGGCGTTTAAATGGGGTAGGTATGTCTCCTGTTTCCTACACGTGGTGCATTATTTCTTTAAAGTACACACACTTAAACATGCTTACACTGGGGCTTGACATTTCACAGCCAACCTTCTCCTGAGCTGCCCTTAGTGATGTGCCTGCAGTGTGAGATTCTGGCGCAGCACGATACTTGCTATGCAGAGCTGCTGTGTTATGCCTGACAGAGGGAACTCATCAGCCACAATCCATCTGCATATTCACAGCTCCCTCAATGTTTATTCATGAAACAGCTGCCTTCTTACAAAAATAGGTATTGGTCATATTAGTGATGATAACCTGCGTGTATCAAAAGCTTAAGTATCATCATCTCAGCTTTTGCCGTGTGATCTTGAGAGACGTTGGACTCTGTCAGTGCCCTGTGTTCAATTGGACTAGATGATCTTTCGAGGTCCCTTCTGATCCCTAGTGATTCTGTGTAATACCCAGACTTGGAAGTCGTTTTGCTGCGTTGCATCAGTGACTCTGATCTTTAACACGTGTTTCTACATGTATGGGTGGTGTTCAGCTTGCTGGCATTCAAGGAAGTGAATGATGCTCTTATTGCCTAAAAAAACCAATTAACGCCCCCAAACAACAAAACCTCCTTAAACCTTTGATCCATTTAAAGACTGGCTTAAAAGCAAAGTAGAAAAATACCCTAAACAAAGGAACAACCTCAACCAATACATAAAAGAACCCCACTCGTTTCTTCCAACGGTAATTCTGGCAAGTTAACCTGTGGTCTTTTGCATCAGTCTCCGCCTAGGCCCTCACCTCTTCTCCTTTCAATATATCTAACCCATGAGCTCTTCAACTTTGCATATTTCTTCACATTGCCTTGACACATGGACCTTTCTAGTGAATTTTCAACACCAAGATGCTAAATTTCTTTCGGATTACCAACGTGTAAAATCACTTTCTGTAACAAAGATGTCCAAAGGAAAATGTGCCTCATTAATAAAATATTTTCCTGCTTATACTTTGGTTTGCGATGCTTTTCATTTCTGTTCCGAGAGATAAGAATGTTCCATCAATTTCCTAGTTAATGTCTGTCTATTAATTCATTTTGCTAAAAGATAAATGGACGAGAATTAGCGGAGAGAGCATACAGCTGGATTTTTTGGTGGACATAATTCTTTCATGTGTCATCATGGATTACTGGCATTTTCTATTTCAGCACTTAACTTTGTGTCTCTGCTACCATCCCTGGCTATAATTTTTCCTCCCTTTTTTGCAAGTTAAACATATACAGTGAAAGATAATGCTTCACCACTTAGATGTGAATTTCTCTAAAAAGGAGAGGCAAGTATTTCCTTTCTCCCTTTGCATTTCAAGAAATATTTGAAAGTATGTGAAAGGCATTCACCATTCCTGTCATGTTTTGGTTTACCTTAGAGCGCTTTCTGAAACAGCACCAGTGGTATATCAACCGCATTCATCAGAAGATGTTGTTCATAGCGGCTGAAATATAATTGGTGAAGTCTCAACAACAAATCCCAAATGGAAATGCAGATACTACACTAAATTTAATTTATATACTGAAAAGCACATATCTGGGAAAAACAGTCATCCTGCTTAAATCAGTAGGATTTAACTGTCTGAACGTGGTGATTTCAAACCCAAAAGGCAGCTGTCACTCTTATTTATGCATAGAGAAAGTGAACTAAGATTAATCAGCCTGTACTAGCGCTGTGCTCATGGACTAAGGCTTAGCAGATGTGCAGTATGCTCTTGTGGTAGCCCAAGAGAGAGAACAGTGATGAAGCTTAAGTTAGTTCACGAGTGGAAAAAAAGGTTGTGATATGAAGTAAGAAAGGAGATAAAAGTGTTTATTAAAAGACAGATTTAAAACAGCTGTTCTGGTTAGACTGTGGATGAAATAACAGACTAAGCTACAGCAGAGTCATGGGAAGTCTTAAAAAAGGAGGTAAAAAGGCTAAATTTGAAGTAAGTTTGAAGTAAAATAAGTGAGAATGTAAAAGATGAAAAGGAATTTCACTTGATAGTTTCCTTTCCATTGGTCTGCTTGCATTGGTAAGATGTCTCCAAGTTGCTGGATACAACATTCCAGATATGGAAGGGAAAGGCTGAAATTCATGAATTTTCCATGCTGTGCTGAGGATATAATTGGAAGTGTTGTCCAGTGTTGTTCACATTGTCTGATGTGTTGTCACACATTCCATTGCTTAATATAAGACTCCTTAATGTATTGCTCTAACGACACAAATCGTGATACATGGTGATCCTAAGCACCAGCTGATCTGCCTCATTCTCTGACAAACGAAGATGTTAAAGGTGCTGGTTTGGGTCAAGCCATCTCTCACAGGATTATAGAATAATTTTGGCAGAAGAGATCTATAAGAACAAACCCAGCTGTTAAACCATCACTGCCAGATGTAGGGCCCAATATGTGGTCTTGTTCAACCTCATAGCACTGCTCTCTGCCCATCAGTCTAGCCCGTTCATATCGTTCTCTAGAGTCTCCCTACCTTGAAGCAGATCAACACAAGCACCTAACTTGGTGTTGTCTGCAGACTTAATGAGGATGCACTTGATCCTCTCAGCCAGATTATTGGTGAAGATGTTAAAGAGAATGGGGCCCCATACTGAGCCCTGGGGAACACCACTTGTGACTGGCCGTGAATATGATGGTTCCACTTTATCATTAAGCATAGAAAATTTTTGTATTTCATTCTCATCTCCTCAGCCTCTAGAGTTCCAGTCTCCTTTACATATTTACAAATTTCTTTCCAGGAGTTTAAATCAGAATTCATATGATTTTAGGATATGTTCATGACACTTCCTACTTCAACAACACAGCGGTTTTCAACTTGCAGACTCTCTCAGCACTATGAAACAGTAGTTTCATGACCCAACCCCACCAAAAATAAGCATGCCTGGACACCTCCTCTTCATGCATATGCACAGCTCTTCTTGGAATCAAGACAACCTGAACACCTGCTCATGCATATAGATTGAATTCCCCAGATAAAAAATCCCCATTCCAGACCAATGGCACAGCACCCACCACCTAAGACCAGTTGAAGATACGCATCATGGGACACTGCAAAGGCCCATGGCAGTGACTTTCCTTGCTCTGTCTCCTAATTCTTATGCATTACCTTCCTAACTTTTTTTCTTTTTACTCTACTAGTGCTCTTTCTACCTTCCTCTTTTCTCTCCACTTAACAATAAAAGCAACTGATGAATGGTACCTGACCTTGTTTGTGTCTTAATTTCACCCTTGGGATCAAAGCACATCAAATGTCTGTGGGCTCCCAACTAGACCCCAACAGGTGCACTGCTGAGATAACAACTGACAGACCCCTGTTCCTTGAGGAAACACCACCACATTCATTTACGAACTGGTGACTTTCATGTTTAAAAGGGAGATGCTTCTAATTGGGTATGTCTGATGTTTGCAGACTTTCATGTTTAAAAGGGAGATGTTTCTAATTGGGTATGTCTGATGTTTGCAGTCAACCCATACATTTTCTCAAGGCAGCTTTATATCCTTGTCCTTATGCAATTTTCAGTAAATCAGACACGTTGAAAGACTGTGTTGTTTATCTTTTTCTTCTGAATTACTTTCCTAATATATTTTGTCTGCCTGCTCATTCTGCTTTCTGTTATCACAAATAGAAATCCAGCTTCTTGTAACAATGAATATTTAAATGTGATGAATTTTTTATACTTCATAAGACTAGATCTTAGCCCGTCATAAACATGCAGATTATGCGTAAATTTACTGACTAAACATACGACAATAAAATCTTCTCACCAAAAATACCTGTGATAAATACAAGCAGTAGCACCTGGTTTGGTTATTTGGAGGTTTCTGTTCTGTTTCAGGAGGGGAGATGTATGCAGAAGCATAACATTTTCCAGGGTCCTCACTCAGCTACTTTTATTCTACAGAGAAACTCAGGTGCATTATCCCATTATGGCATTGACCTGAATGGGAGCTGCAGAATTGGGGGTTAAGACCTGGTCCAGAAGGGAATTCCCATTGGCTAGAATCAAAGTTGTAAAAGACCTTCAAAATCATCAAGTCCAACTAGACTTTACAACAAGCCTTTAGACAGAGGCAATGGTTTATCCTAAAGAAAACTGGTTCCACTGGGCTTACCCACTGATAACCAAGGCATCAGAGGCATACAAATGGATGAAGAGAGAGACCATAATCAGAGCAGGGCAAGAACAAGAACCTTCACCATTGCAGCTGCCTTCACTTCAGGCAACACCACAATGCTGAGGAGTGTTTCTGTTTAACTTACACAAACTCAGGATCAAGATAATAGTTTCAGAAAGGAAGGAATCCTGCTGCAATGACAATATGAGACCTGTCTTCCCCTTCCCAGCATTGATGACATCAAGTATTCAAAAACCACGACAGGTCTGAAAAGACTCTATTTGTTGAGGACTTTTTCCGTTATTGTTCAGGTAAGTTATATTTGACAGGAGTAATAATGTAAAAATCACTGGATTTCAGGAGCTAAATGCTATAAACATATCAAAGGTATGAGAAGATTCACAGTACAGACCTACAGAAAACACCAACCAATAGACCTGACCAAAGCAGAATCTCTCAACCTCTCATCTGTTTATCTTTTGGACTCTGGCTCCCCAGTAACCTTCCATTGTAATTCCCTGTGAATATGTGAGAGTCCAGGCAGCTTACTTTAAGCAATGAAATTTTATCTGTAAACTTCCATCTTCCACAGTTTACTCCTGATGAAGCCCTTGTCAAGTACTGTCACATTCTGGATCTGCTTTATGTCTGCTTGTCTGCAGATGTGGTGGTCTCAGAAGGCTGGGCATGGTTGCCTAATGAGGCTGGAGAATTTGACCTTAGGCCTTTGAACCAGCAGACAGAGCTCTGAGTGGAGTCTTACAAAAAGAGAAGTAGGTGCATAAATGAACTGAAAAACAACATGTAGTTTAAGATGAGATAAGAGAGCGGTTTTAGCAAATATAACACTAGATGATCATGCTGGAAACATGTTAGGATGAGATCTTGAACTAACCGCTGAACTAGCTGTTTCTAAATTCATAGAATCATAGAATCGTAGAATCATCATGGCTGGAAACGACCTCCAGGGTCATCAAGTCCAACCTTTTCTCCTAGTGCCTAAATTGAATTGTAACAGCCTAGGTAACACCCAAATATGTTACACACAAAAGAGATTGGTGGCGGATCATTATCTAACAATTACTAATGAATATTCCATATTATATAAATCTCACAATTTTGTTGAATAACCGGCTTCTGATGCATCACCATCAGCCATCCCCACCTTGTCAATCCCGACACTGGTCCACTAAGAACACTAAAATGCCACATCTATACTCACGGGGATCAAATCAGGAAAACACAAAACAAATAATAAAAGGCTTGAGGGGGAAGGGGAGCCTGTGTTTTGAGTTTTATTCATTTGGAAACCACGAGTTTATACATCTGCACCTTTGCATATTTCAGAAATGGAGTCTTAGTGCATTCAAACTGAGAGAATGTGATCACATTTTTGTTTTGACATTGTAGTTATAAGATACAAATCTTAATGCCATAAACACATTCATGAGTAAATTTTTCAAACAAGAGAGTAATGGGAAGTTACTTATTCATCAGCAAAAGCATGTGTGCCCATTCAGATGGAAGAGCAGGTGCTATATAGCATGGTTTACTTAGGAACTGAAAAGCACAAGGCAGCCAGGAATCCAGCAGAGCACTGTTCATGAACTTTAATATCTTCTTGAGATAAAAAAGATCCAACTCTTTGCGATAATGTCTATACTTGAGGAAACCATCATCTATTTTTTCGATAGGCTCAGGGCAGAAGAGGAGGCAAAATTCAAAGCATTTATGTGAATTGCTGCAACCTATAGGACCATCTGCACAAAAAATGAAGTCCTCAGAAAGCACAAAATTCTCTTTCGGTACCCATGCAAATGTAGAGACTGTAAAAGTCTCCTCTGAGTAGGAATTTGGTTTCCTGCCTGTCTGTTTAGAGCCCTCCTCATTGTACCAAAGAACTCTTGTTTCAAGTCAAATTAATTCCAGTGATTTCATGTAAAGACACAGAATTTTTAATGGATGAATGATACTTCTGATGCACATAAAAGGAAAATAAAGAAGATATCTAAGTAATGATTGAACATGCTCAACCTAAAGATTTTCTAAATTTATTCCAATTTATTATCTTTTACCACCTCTGTTTAGGTACAGCTAATGAAATTCGTTGAGAAACTCGGAGTACCACTAAGCCACACAAAGTCTTAAATATATTTAAACAAGAAATAGTTAATTGTCAGAAATTACTGAAATTAATATTGTTAATTCACTGATATTTAGATAAATTATCAAGTTTTCTCGTGAGAGTAACTTCCCATTACTCTTTTGTTTGAAAAATTTCCTCATGAATGTGTTTATGGCATTAAGATTTGTATCTTGTAACTACAATGTCAAAACAAAAAAGCTGGATCCTTACACAATGACCATACACAAATCACTTTGATTTTAAGAAAATATATCAATTTTATGATACTTTACTTTTGTAAAACTCAAACCCGAGTAATGTCTTGGTTCTGATCACAGCAGTTCCGAAACACTTCTATCTCAAACCAGAAATGTTAGAGCATCTGAAAGAACTGTCTTGTTTATTTCTCATTTTGTGCTTCAGTGAAGTTATATAAGGACAAACAAAAAAATAAATCCCAAGTGAATGAAAAGCAGGAATAAGTACTGCAAGATTGTTCCCTTTCCTTTTCTTCCAATAAAAAAACCCCAGCCTTGACAGATCAAATTGTTGCCATAAATTGCACCATTGCTACTATCTGTTAATAGATTCTTTCCCTTTACGAAGTCAACAGTGATGCAGCAGGAAGTCTTCCCTCACACGGGATTTGCCCCTGTGCCCTACACATGGGGACACGTGCATCTGCCTTGGTCCTATTTTGCAGACAAGTGTAAGTTTTGTTCTTTTCTGCCTCACAAACAAATAACACACTCTCAGCATTTTTCCTACATATTTCAATATAATTTGCACTTCAGGTTTATGCAGTTGTAACTTCTCCAATCAGTCTCCTTTAACGTTGAACAGAACTCTTCTTGAATAATTAATTTAATCTGTTTTATCCTGCACTCTGTCACCAAATAGCCAGAGGCACATCAAAACATTCTTGCCTGTGCTTGTTCCTTGAATCAATATGACAAACACCTTCATAATTTTATAGTAAGGTCCAGATTGAATACGAACTTTTGATTATGAATGGCCACTTAATCAGCCAGAATTGTTTATGAATGAGTGATAAAGTGAAACCACTTCCAGAACAACTGCTACTGCATTGACCTGTCTGTAATGTCAAGTGAAACATTTGTGAGAAAATGCATTTATTTGACTGTTTGAATCCATTACTGCCACTACTATGCATTCAGAAATCGTACTGCTGATATCCTCACCATTAGCGTAATGTGTCATTTTTATCAGGAGGTCTCATAGTATTTACAGAGAGGGACGGTGTTATTATTTCCACATAATAGATTTGGAAACCAAGATGCTTGGTGTTGACACAACTTGTTCAAAGAATTGAAGCTTCTTCTCCCATTGTTATACTGATTCATAGAACCATAGAATCATCCAGTCTGAAAGAGACCCTTAAGATCATCAAGTCCAACCCCTAACCACCAACTCATCTCCTGAAACACCATGTCTGCCCATTTTTTTAAACTCTCCAGGGACAGTGCCTCTACCCTCTCCCTGGACAGGCAGTTCCAAGGCCTCCCCACTCTTTCGGGGAAGAAGATTTTCCTAACATCCAATCTAAACTTCCCCTGGAACAGCTTGACCCTATTTTCTCTTGTCCTATTGCTAGACACCAGAGAGAAAAGACCAGCATCCACCTCACTACACCCTCCCTTCAAGTCACTGTAGGGAGCAATGAGGTGTCCCCTCAGGCCTCCTCTTTTCCAGGCTGAACAGTCCCAGCTCCCTCACCCTCTCATCAGACCTGTGCTCAAGACCTCTAACCAGTCTCACTGCCCTGCCCCTTCACCCTCTCCAGCACCTCAATGTCCTTCCTTGAAGTATCCAGACACTGGAAGATATGAAGAGCGGGAAATACTCCTGTACAGTTTTCCCTCTGATTGCGTAGTGAAGCCACTGCTGGAGATTATACTGCTATATCATACATTTCTTTTTAAACCTTGTTAGGATAATTCATTAATTATATAGTTAGCCAAAGAGTAGCAGGACTCCGGTGAGTAGATTGCAAAGGTGAGGAAATATAGAGCTGGAGCTCGGTGGTTGGACAGATACATGATCAATATTGAATTTCTGATTTTAGGGCCCATGCTATCTTGCCCATATAAATTGATTGCATTTATTCAGTCACCAGTATCTCTCAGGAATGCTTCCTTTGTTCTCATCCTAGCACAGAGGTAATTCAGATGCATTTACTCCTTCCAGCTTAGCCCTAATTCAGGTGAAACTGCATACTGCAGGAAAAAAGGTTATATGCAGTCAAGCTCAGGATGAATTATGCTGAGAGCTTTTTTAGGTTCCTTAACGCCAATAGGTTAATAGATCAGTCTGTCTTCCCTTCCTATCAGCACCTGTTCTTCATGGTATGGCTGAAACATCTGTACATTTCACCTGTGGACTTTCAGTCTAGGGGTTCAAATCATCACTTACGCAGTTCTTAACGAACATGTTGATGAATTAGCACTTCAGTGTGTTGTTTCTGTGCCTCTCCTCTGCCCCAACCCAAACCAGCACATTTCACCCTGTCTTCACTGACAGGTTCACTTGTCATCTATTTCTTCATCCATCATAATTCATAACCCAAAAAAGCAACATCAGGTAGCCAAATTGTGAAGGGTTCCTATGAAGGAACAGCTTCTTAATAACATGACTGAACTTTCCCACAGTATATTAATTCTATCTTGTGGGAATAATAGGGTTTGATCAAGTGCCTGCTGTGCTGTGCCACCACAGAGCAGAGCTCAATCCATTCACTGTGATTATTCTAAATGATATTGAGTCACAGGAGTAAAATCCCCAGGTCACTCTGACTGATGAAGGAGTGATAGCATCTCTATTTCCTCCGTACCTCACTGAATTTTCATGAAAAGGAAAATTAACCTCAACACACCGGAGGAAGGTGCAGCAATAGAGTCATGATACTTAAATCTGGGAAAGTGATCTTAGCATGGCTCTGCTCCTGGTTAACACTGACAGTCTCTCTTCCACCTCCTCTTTGTGCTGCTCTGTAACATCTCACCTTATCTGACACCTGAACTACATGCTTTGTAAATGTCAGCATTGCAGTCATTCTCTTTTACTCCAATGAGACAGGCTCAAGACCTTTAATATTTATATCAGGAAGAACGGATGTGCATGGCTGTCTTTTATTCCTTTTACTCCAACATTCCTGACTGCTCTGTAAAGCAGACTGTTTCAAAATCATCCAAAAGGCAAACTGTGGAAAATGAGCAAATATGAGAAGGAAATAAAACCTTTTCCCCAAAACCAGACCATCTTGAACATCAATTTTTATTAAAAAAAAAAAAATCAAGGGAGAATTGCCAATAGACAATTGTTCCACATGAAAAGCAGTGCATCTTGTTTTAAAACTATTTTTAAATCTGCATTTACTGCATTTTGTATTTTTGCAACCTGTATTTACTGCATACTTGTAAATCATAGAAAACATAAGTTCTGGGCATTTTTCTGAAACTACTAATACTTATGATGTCACCAGAAGAGGGATTGTTTTAGCTACAGGAGACCATTAGCTTTTCTTAGCCCTTTTAAGGCGATTTGTCTGCAACATGAGCACCAATTTAGAAAACAGCTGCCAAATATGTTCACACTAATGATTTTCAAAAATCAGAAATGCTTTACTTTGATAGGAAAGATGTCAAGTTACTGGCTTTATAGTGCTAAGGGAAAGGCCTTTGAGTATCTCTTGGACACATTTCTGATTTCTATCTTTCACCCATTTTCCTTGCTGTTGATAGAATAAAAACCTAAACTGTCCTAATACAAATCTACGTATTTGACAAAGCATAAAGATTTGTAGGTATATCCCTATATTCAATGGCCACATAAACAAATATAATCATAATCTCAAGGACGTGGTCTAGTGCTACCCAATTTAATCATACCAAGTTGCTGTGGCTTTACTTGATCTACCCCATCTACGAGAAGTAATCTGGTTAAGGAAGGCAGAAGATCCTGCCAAGTTAATTCCTCCTGTTGAGCCTACAAATGCCAGCAGATGCACATGATGAGTGTGCTTCTCCATGATTATATGAAATTTGTGGGTGTTGCCACCAAGGAGCTCATTCTCAATTTTCTCTGGAAAGTCTTGAGTTAGTCCTAGGGATTTCAGTACAATCTCTGTTGTCTCGAGCCTCCTAACATTCTCTTGTTTTCATGTCCTCTGTAATCCCGGATATGCATTTTCCCTGATATTTAATGGACATTGCCATTTAACCTAAGAAGTTGACCACGTTTGACAAGTTGACAGAAGTTTGAAGACTTCTGTCTCTGAAGTTTGAACTGCAAACATTCAGAATCCCTTCTAGTCAAAGCAAAGTTTATCTTCTAGCAGTACGACATCTATGAAGTCAAGCATTGCAGTTGATAGGTGTTTCAAATTACTAACAACCATTCTCTTCGTTTCATCATATAGTTTATTCTTTAAACTATGTAATGCTTCTCGCACTAAATCTCACTCGCATATAACTGCCATGGTGTTAGTGCCAAAGAAGTTAGTTAAGCACTAAGGCACAGCCACGAAGCAATAAGGGAAGCAGCATAAAGCTGGTACCTGTTCCTAAAGAAGCATTAGATAAAATCAATGCACTCCTCTAAGAAGTCCCACTGTAATAAAAACAGGAAAAAAGCTCTTAGTCCTCTTTTTGAAGGCTTCACTGCTGTTTCTGTAATTTGGAGGGGAAAATGTTTCATATACTGTGATAGAGATAGATGCAGGAAGTACAACCTGCCTCACCCTCTGAAACACAGGTGCCCCACAGGGCACATGGGGAGCCTGTGACTGCCCAGCTCTGTAGGAGGATGTGCTGCCAGCCTCCACAGAGTTAGTGGTTTGCTTTTCACTTTCTTTTCTCACTTCTATTTTCTCAGATGCTTCTAATCAGTTATTTCCTTCCCAAAATCAAACTCTTAAATATGGGAGGGTCTTTAATAATACTGCAGCTGTCTTTACCAGCCTTTATCAACAACATCTGAATCACAGAACCACAGAACATTAGGGACTGGAAGGGACCTCAAAAGATCATCTAGTCCAATCCGCCCACAACAGCAGGATCACCTAGACCAAGTCACACAGGAACACATCCAGGTGGATTTTAAATGTCTCCAGAGGAGGAGACTCCACAATTTCCCTGGGCAGCCTGTTCCAGTGCTGTCACCCTCACTGTGAAGAAGTTTCTTCTGATATTTATATGGAACCTCCTCTGCTCCAGATGACAGCCATTGCCAATTGTTCTATCACTAGATGACATTGAGAAGAGCCCGGCTCCATCCACCTGACACCCACCCTTCACATATTAATAGACATTAATGAGATCACGCCTCAGTCTCCTCTTCTCCAAGATAAAGAGACCCAGCTCCCTCAGCCTTTCCTCATAAGGGAGGTGCTCCACTTCCTTCATCATCCTCATTGCTCTACACTGGACTTCCTCCAGCAGCTCCATGTCGTTTTTGAACGAAGGGGCCCAGAACTGGAAAGGGTACTCCAGATGTGGTCTCACTAGGGCAGAGTAGAGGGGAAGAAGAACCTCTCTAGATCTGCTAACCAACTGCCTTCTGATCCACCCCAGGATGCTGTTGGCCCTCTGGGCCACAAGAGCACATTTCTGGCTGTCCACCAGGACTCCTAGGTCAATGTTTTCCAAGGAAAGCTTAAAGACTTTGTAAAAAGTCACATATATGTATTTAAAAGTCACTAGTTGATATATGAGTTTACTCACATGAATTACCACTACCAACTCAAAGATGGTCTTCTGCATTTGTGAATTCAAAGCCGTTGTTTGGAAAAACTGTTATCATAAAAAAAATACATTTCAAAAATCATATTCTTTATTTTGTTATAATTTTAAAATAAAGCAAATCCAAACCTTTTTGATGTTTAAAAATATTTTCATCTACCTACTGAATAATAATGTACTTTGAAGTATATCATATAGAAATATTTTTTTAAATAAATCCATTTTTAGTATATAAATCATTCTTGTTCTCTTCCAGGCAATTAACATTATTCACTAGTTTAACTGATAATTGAAATGAATTTGGTTAATCAATTTCAGTTCTCAGATCCCTTACACAGTAATAGAAAATGTATTTTGCTCTTTTCTTAAAAAACACTAACGATGGTTTCAGCAATGTGTGTAGAGCAGAGACAGTTTCCTACATCCAAAGGCACAAGAGAGTGTCACTGTTGCTAATACAGCCACCAGCAGCAAACATCACCCTGTTTTTGGCATCACTTCAAGAAAGATATTGAGGTGCTGAAGTGGGTCCAGAGGAGAAATGAGGCCGGTGAAGGGACTGGAAGGGAAGTCTGATGAGGAGAGGCAGAGGGAGCTGGGGTTGTTTAGCCTGGAGGAGACTCGAGGGGGGCCTTATCACTCTCTACAGCTACCAGAAAGGAGGTTGTAGTCAGGTAGGGGTCAGGCTTTTCTGTCAGGCAACTAGCAACAGGATGAGAGGGCAGGGACTGAAGCTGCACCAGGGAAGGGTTAGGTTGGATGTTAGGAAGAGCTTCCTCACAGCAAGGGTGTTCAGACACTGGAATGGACTGCCCAGAGCAGTGGTGGAATCCCCATCCCTGGCGTTGTTTAAGGACAGACTGGATGTAGCACTTAATGGCATAGTCTAGCTGATATCGTGATGTCAGGTCATAGGCTGGGCTTGATGACCTCAGAGTTCTATTCCAGCCTCAATAGTAACAATAACAAACTCAATCAGACCATCTGTCTGGCATTCCGCACCTCTCTCCTGACACAGTCCAGTTTACATAATCCAGAACTATCCACCATCAGACTGCTGCTTCCATTCCACTCAAGTGTTCCAGACTATGGGAAGCTGGATATGTTCCTTCACTGAAATCATCAAATCAAACCTGCTCAATAGTCAACAAGAACTAACCTACCATGGACAGACTCTCTGTGACAAAAATTCTCAGAGCTAGGTTTCATGTAATTTTAACTTTCTTTCTAGTTCCCCCCAAACTCCAGCTTTTTTACTGTATAACATCTCATCAGGCACCATCATATCATTCTACCCACTGCAGAACTCTAGTCTTGAGACTGTCTAGAGTCTTTAGATTAAAAGACCATCTAAGTCGTTAACGAACAGATGGTTTATTTTAACCTACATCACAAGAGATGGAAAAGGGGAAAAGGGAAGGCGCTATGATGAGAATGATAGATTTCATGGGATAGGAGCAGAATTTTAAAAAGCAGAAGCTGTTTTATCTGGAGCTTAATCCAGCTTTAGAGAACAGAAGCTGATGTGAAACTCAGAGAAAAGTTTCTCAGACCTCAAGGAACAACAGCACACACCACAAATGATATGCAATAGGCGTATTGTATTACCAAAAGAAATCTTATCAGCTAGAAAAGCTCCTGAGAGAAAATGATGTTATCAGTGTGTTTGGAAACTATTCAGAATTCAGGTCAGCTAGAAAAGACAGCAGGGCACATCTAATGAACTGTGCAGTGCTCACCACAGGTTGTCCCTCCAGAGCATATAAAAGTTCAGAAAACATTACCATAGTTTCTGCCACACAAATGTTCTCGATGAAATAAAGTCAAGAAAATAACCTATTATTACTTTAATAATTAAATAATGATATTTTTTCACAGAATCACAGAATCACTACAGACTGGAAGGGAGCTCTAAAGATCATCTAGTCCAATCCGCCTGACACAGCAGGATCACCTAAACCAAGTCACACAACCATGCGGGTCTTGAACATCTCCAGTGAAGGAAACTCCACAACCCCCCTGGGCAGCCTGTTCCAGTGCTCTGTCACCCTCACTGGGAAGAAGTTCCTTCTCAGGTTGATGTGGAACCTCCTATGTTTCAGCTTACAACCATTGCCCCTAGTCCTATCACTACATGACACCGAGAATACCCCGGCTCCATCCTCCTGACACCTACACTTCAACTATTTATAGACACTAATGAGGTCACCCCTCAGTCTCCTCTTCTCTAAGATAAAGAGACCCAGCTCTCTCAGCCTCTCCTCATAAGGGACGTGTTTCACTTCCTTCATCATCCTCGTTGCCCTACTCTGGACTCCCTCCAGCAGCTCCANGGTCCCAGCACCGATCCCTGGGGCACTCCGCTAGATACAGGCCTCCAACTAGACTCTGTCCCATTGACACTACTCTCTGGCTTCTACCCTGTAGCTAGTTTACAATCCACCTCACTACCCGAAAATCCAGGCCACACTGCCTCAGTTTGTCTGCAAGGATGCTGTGAGAGACCCTGTCAAATGACTTTTTTAAGTCAAGATAGATTACATCTATCTATGACGGCTCTGCCCTCATCCATCCACCTGGTTACACCCTCATAAAAGGCTATCAGGTTGGTCAAGCATGACTTTCCCTTTGTAAAGCCATGCNACAACCCTTAGCAGTATAGACAGATGCAAAGAAAGCGTTAAGTATCTCTGCCTTCTCTGCATCCTGTGTCTCCAGGGTACCCACCTCATTCAGCAGGGGCCCTACGTTGCCTCTAGTTTTAGTTTGACCTGCAATGTATTTGAAGAAGCCCTTTTTGTTGCCTTTGATCTCTCTTGCAAGGTTTAATTCCATGGAGCCCTTGGCCTTTCTAGTTTCGTCCCTACATTCTCTCACCAGAGCCTTATAATCACCCCAAGTGGCCATCCCCTCCTTCCATGACCTATAAGCTAGATGTATTGTGTACTTAGGAAACTTCTGAAAGTTCAAATCATCAATGTCTGCTTTTCCTTTTCCAGAACCTTTTAAAGGAACAGGTTTTTGGCTGTATATTCAACAATCAATGCATAACCACTACACACTAAAGACAGATCATTTGTATTGCCTGCCAGTGGCTGACAGGCTGTCCTGATCCAGGACTAATTTGCTTAATTAGCAAAGTGCAAATAAACTGAAACAAAAGACAGGGAGTGCCTAACTAGGCCCTTATGTGTGTGCAGATGGAAAAATACCTGGGAACTTGATTTGAGAGGAGCACACTGACTTGTAATGACAGAGAACCAATTACCAGTGAGGCCTCGGTTACTATGGCCCCCTTCCCAATGGCCCCTTTAAGGATGGGTTCCTCTGCTCCTGTTTGACAACCTACATCACGTTGCAGAAACACTTCTGTCCACCTTGAATTTACCTTGTTCTAGGATGAGGGCTGTCTGAGAAGGCTTCGTCCTTCACAAAGCTGTATCTCCTCCTTCTGCCCTTTCCTCAAACAAAAATTAGAGCTTACAGAAAACAGAACTCCAAAGCCCACAGAAGAATCCTTTGCCCTGCCAATACATTCATTTACAGAGACACTGATTGGCTTAGAAAGAGGATAGTTCTGCCTGAACCTGAGGGTAGTTTCTTTCCCAAAACTTCCTACAGGAGCCATGCCAGCCCCTACCCCTGCTCCCGAAACCCTGCTAGGCTCAAATTATAATAGGAGATAACACACAGTGCTTACATGCAGTCTGACGAGAGATGAACTGAGGGGGTTAATTACTTCTCTTGATCTGCTACTCTGCTCCTGTTAATGCAGCCCAGGTCCCTCCTGTGCTGCCAGGGCACACTGGTGGCTCACGTATAGCTCACTGGGAGCCACAACGTCAAGGGGTTTTCAGGAAAGTTTTGTCTGCACCGTGTATGGCTGCAAGGGTCTCCTCCTCTTGTGCGTAACCCATCTGCATTTCCTTCTTAGACTTCATTTGCCTCCTGTTGACGCCATTCAGGTAATCCACCTACACTTCTCTGGATGGCTGCCCCATTCTGGGCTGTATTGACTGTCTCCAGTTTGGTGCTATTTGAAAACTTTGTGAACACACCCATCATTGCTCCCCCCCACATCGACAATACAGGCTCTGATGGGACAAGCGATAGAACGAGGAGCAGTGGGTGTAAGCTGGAACATACGAGGTTCCCTATGAACGTGAGAAGGCACTTCTTCACAGTGAGGGTGATGGAGCACTGGAATAGGCTGCCCAGGGGGGTTGTTAAACATCTCCTTCACTGGAGATGTTCAAAACCCGCCTGGATATGTTCCTGTGCAACTTGGTCTAGGTGCTTTTCGAAGAAAACCCTTGTAGCCAGAAAATCTACTCCATACCACACATTTAGCCCATCAAGTATAGGGCTGTGTCAGCTGCACTGAGAGTCACCTGCAGACTAATCTCAGCTATCGTTTGCCTTGCAATTGTCTGTCATTGTTACCCTATATTAGGGATTGGAAGGGACCTTGAAAGATCATCTACTCCAATCCCCCTGCCACAGCAGGATCACCTAGTTCCCAAAGACTACTTTGTGTGCCCAATCTCATGTTCAAAGAGGATTCCCTCTATGAGTTTCCCAAGGACTGGAGTGATGGAGTGACTTCTGCAGGCTTACATCTGCGTAGTGGATAACAGATTACCTATTTTAATATCAAAACATTGATTTCTACCTCATATCTTTATCACAAATTGTTACCCTTTGTTTGGGAACAAAGTGCTTTCTCTAAATAGTTCCCAGGAATATTAGATACATATTTTATGTATCTGCTAATTCTTGATAGATTGTCCTTTTCCTTTATTTCCTTCCTTTTCTATAGGATTTTGTTAGCAAATAAGAACATGTTTCATTGAAGCTGGAGTAAAAATAAAAAGCTGGGTCTGCAGATATTCCTATTTAATTACGGCTACATGCAAATAAGTGTGGCAATCTGGTGACAGAATCTTTAAGCAATGACTCATAAAAGAGATAAAAAAAGAGCATGTGTTTAATCAGTTTGCAGCCTTCCACAGAAGCTGGCATAACTCAGGTGCTAATGAGACATCTGTTGCTTAGGACACCAAAGCAAGCATGGAATTCACTGATAAAAAAAATACAAGTATGTTATACAAGACAGAAATACTGAGCCGGAATTTTCTCCTCAATTTTAAACTTTGATAAGATTTCATACTAACAATATTAAACAAGCAAAATACTTTCTCTTACAGCAGTGATTTCTCTCTAGAGATAGTCCACACAACACTATTTTTTTTTACAAACAACATAAAGGTACTATCTTGCTCAAGGAGATTTAACAACTGCTGTTACTGGGTGAGAAGCTTTTAGCTCTGTTAATGAAAACCTATCTGTCTTCTCAGTGCTCGGAGGCTGTTCTGATATTGATCAGTTCCCCAGAATATATAAGAAAATCTTGAATGAGAAAAGGGAAACATGCTCATTGTGGTAGTAGGTTGTGTTAGCAGGGAAGATGTAAGGGAGATCAGGGAAGTGCTGTTTTGGCCCTTGATGTTTAACCGCTATAAGACAAGCAAAAGACAAGAAAAAGAAACCCCCTCAAAACTATTTCTATGTCTAATGCTGATGCAGCACGCTTACCTGAAGCATTGCCTCAGAAGCCATGTGGCTGCACCACCTCAAGTAAGGTTTTAAATACATCAAAAGGCAAAGTTTAATTTAAATCTGCCAATATAAATGCAGCAAAAGGTCCTATTCGAATCATAGAGACATCATAGAATCAGTTAGGCTGGAAAAGACCTTTAAGATCATCAAGTCCAACCATATACCCTGCTCTGCTAAGTCAACTATCAGACCCACCACTAAACCATGTTCCCTAACACTACGCCTGTGTGGTTTCTGAGCACATCCAGCAGTGGTGACTCAATCATCTCCCTGGGCAGCCTGTTCCAATACCTGACAACCCTTTCAATGGAAAATATTTTCTGTAATATCCAACCTGAACTTCTTCTGGTGCAGTTTGAGTCCGCTGCCTCTTGTTTTGTCACCAGCAGTTTACGAGAAGAGGCCAGCACTCGCGTCTCTACCGACATCCTTTCAGATAGTCATGGAGAGCAATAAGGTCACCTCTCAGCCTCCTCCTTTCCAGACTAAACACACTAACTCTGCAGCTGATATGATTCTTTCTAGCTTTTACAGGACACTAAAATCTTACCAGGCCACGAGATCTAAGAGTTCCTTCTCTCTTCTGCTTTTCCCTATCAGTGTGGTATCAAGAAGAAACTAACAGAGCAAGTTTTGAAAGCAACTGGAGAAAGTGACAGGGGGAAAAAAACCATCCAAAGAACCTTGGGCGTGCAGAAAGCTGCCTGCCTTTCTGGTAGGACCTGGACATGTGGTAACGGGCTTTTTGATTCAGTCTTCCCACACACAATACACCATATTTATTTTGGCTTAAAACATGTTCTTCACTCCTAAATGGAACAATCTTATGTTTTCATAGAGGCACAAATCCTCCCTGAAACAAGACAGAATTTTCCTGAACCTTGGGTGTGGAAGGCTTAGAGTGACCACCTCTGGATATCCCCTGTTGTGTACCATGTCCTAGGCATTGTTTTGTTTTCATGTGCAGATGACTTTCCCCTCATGGCTTTGCGTTGAGCATTTCTATCTCAATTTTTTTTTAATTATTTTGTTAATTTTGTTAATAATGTTTACATTGGAACTATAGGAGGAAGTTTTGATTTATCATTTTAATTGGCATCTGAATCAGTATCCTTCCTCTCAACTGTGAAAGGCAATCATCTTTCTTAATGATCATTATACCAAGAAATGATAACATGCTCTCCTTTCACACATCCCCTGTGAATTTGCTAGATTTATTTCTGTCTTCCTTTAACAACACTAATGTGTCATTTGCATATTTATATAAAACTAGTCATTTACATTTGGCTAAATTGAAAGCCTTTTCTTCCATCCCATGAATGTTTATTAATTTAAGAATGAATTGCTCTTTTATTTATAAATTAAAGAAGCAGATCATTCACTACTGCTGTGATCAAGTTTCAAAGCCTACTAACAGAAATCGATTTTGAGGCTTATGTAAGGGGACAGAACTTCATATAATATTTGTGTTTAAATTGAGCAATTTGTTTTTAAAAGCCATCATTGTTTTATGATGATGTGACACATTTAGGAAGAAACATTCAGTATATATAAAGGCTTGTCTTTATTCTCAGTTAGAGTTGCAAGAAATCATAGTAAGAGCACAGCAGCTATTACGTCAAATCAATTTTGGCCATGAGGTTTTTAACAGTTAACTGTAGTACTCATGGAAAGTTGTGACATTTCTACTCCTGCTTGTCTTCCCTCAATACACCTTTACACACTGTCCTGACAAGTAGGGTGGTCACAGCAGAGTCTACTGCTTAGAGGAGAGTCTGTTTAAGAAAACAGACTAGAATCACAGAGTCACAAAATCTGTTTGGTTGGAAGAGACATTGAAGATTACAGAGTCCACCAAATAAACCAGCACTGCCAAGTCACTGTTAAATCCTGTTTTTCAGAACCAGATCTACAAGTACCCAGAACATCCCCTGGAGCAACCTGAAGCCATATCCTCTCTCTCATCCTATTGGTTGCTACTCTGGAAAGAGACTGGCCTGCACCTCACTACAACCTCCTTTCAGGTAGTTGTAGAGCAAGAGGACGTCTCCCCTTGGCCTCCTTTCTCCAAGCTGAACAACCCCAGTTCCCAAAGACACTACTTGAAGGATTTGTTCTCTAGACATTTCACCAGCTTTGGGGCCTGTCTTTGGTTGTGCTCCAGGATGTCAAAGTCCTTTTCTTAGTGAAGTGTCAAACATGGCAACAGTATTCAAGATGCAGCCACACCAGTGTTGAGTATGGAAGACAATCACTCCAAGTCCTGCTGGACACATTATTTCTGACACAAGTCCAGGATGCTGTTAGCCTCCCTTGGCCACTTGGGCACACTGCTGGATCTCATTCCACGAACTACTTACTGATACCTGCAGGCCCTTTTCTGCCAGACAGCTTTCCAACTACACTGTCTCAAGCATCTTGACTTCAGTAAGGCATTTGACACAGCCTCACATAGCAGGGCTACAGGAAGATCTGATCACATTCTATTTAGTAAATACTTGATAAAATAATTCTTCCCAAAAAATTTGGTGGAAAATTCTCGATAGACAAAGACATGGAAATTCTCCTGTATTATAGAATCCTAGAATCATAGAATCCTAGAATCATAGAATCCTAGAATCATAGAATCATTACTGATCGGAAGGGACCTGGAAAGATCATCTAGTCCAATCCGCCTGACACAGCAGGATCACCTAAACCAAGTCACACAGGAACCCGTCCAGTCGGGTCTTGAACATCTCCAGAGAAGGAGACTCCACAACCCCCCTGGGCAGCCTGTTCCAGTGTTCCGTCACCCTCACCGTGAAGAAGTTCCTTCTCAGGTTGATGTGGAACCTCCTATGTTCCAGCTTACAACCATTGCCCCTTGTCCTATCACTACATGACACCGAGAACAGCCCAGTGCCATCGTCCTGACACCCATCCCTCAAATATTTGTAGACATTAATGAGGTCACCCCTCAGTCTCCTCCAAGCTAAAGAGACCCAGTTCCCTCAACCTCTCCTCATAAGGGATGTGTTCCACCTCTCTTATCATCTTTGTTGCCCTACGCTGAACTCTCTCCAGCAGCTCCACATCCCTCTTGTACTGAGGAGCCCAGAACTGGACACAAGACTCCAGGTGTGGTCTCACCAGTGCAGAGTAGAGGGGGAGAAGAACCTCTCTTGATCTGCTAACCACCCCTCTTCTAATCCACCCCAGGATGCTGTTGGCCGTCTTGGCCACAAGAGCACATTGCTGGCTCCTAGTCATCTTGTTGTCCACCAGGACCCCCAAGTCCCTTTCCCCTACACTACACTCCAACTGGTCAGTTCCCAGTTTGTACTGTTAATGTATGTTTGTACTGTTATGAATGGAATGTAATTGTTGTGACCCAAATACATTCTGTTTTCTGGTGTTGCAAAGCATAAAATGAAATGTATTCTTGACCTACAATGAAAGAGTATGGAAGTGAACAGGGAGAAAACCAAACAGTTTCTATTAAAATTATCCTGGCATTCTATAGAATTCAATACTGATGTTCATAGAAACACTGGTTGTTACCACCTACCTGGAGTCCAAAGTGTGAGAAAGATAGTTGTCAATGAGAAAAAGCAATGCACTTTCTCATTTACTACTTTCTATACTCTCTCATTTCCTTCCTTTGTAAGACACAATGCCAACTTTTCAACTTACTCATGCAGTAGTATTTCCAGCCACTAATAATTTTCATCACCACCCTCAGTTTCTGCAGTTTTCTTTCTTGGAATTAAATATGGGCACAGCACACAGAGACAGGTGAAAGCTGATAACGGAGTGACGGCATAAACTACACCCGCCTGCTTGTTGATAGCTCTAACAAGTCAGTAAAGTAGAGAAATCACATGTTCCTCTGCAAAAGAACCCCACAATCAAAACTGGAGATGAAAGAACTTTGATTACCCTTATTAAGTGCAAAGACTATATCACATAAATTTAAAGTTAGACCCGGCTGATTGTCTGAACCAACTACGTAAAATATTAGTAATATGGAGTGGAAAAGCAGAGTCATTTTGAGAAGCAGTTGGCGTATGCACCCGTAGATGAGGATAAGAAGATTAAATGAATTTTACAACGGAAAAGAATTGTAATTTACTAGTTTGAGTATCCTCTCACGGTACTGACTGTTGTCTAGGCCTGTGCCTTAGGACGCTGGTTATGCTTTTGTAACCCTCTTGAGACAATTCATTTAGCAGCAAGTATTCAATTCACAAGAAGTATTTTTACCCCAATCTTTTGAGAACGGTGGCATAGTAGGAGGAGGTAAGAAAGAACTAGAAGAAATCATCATATATCCCTTGGTTGTCACCACATCTGCCCATTACTAGCATGATTCCCATCACCAAAGTGTAGCACTATAGAAGTTGACAAGTCAGCAACATTTCCATTTTTCTTTAAGTGCTGTATTTTTAGGTACTGGGCCTCCTCTTTGCCAAAATCACTGAGCACAACATTCTCTTCCCACCAGCCATTTGGCTATGTATTAATATATCGCATTCTATGCAATTATATATTTGTACTCCATTTCTGTAAAGTTCCTCTGAAAGAAAACACTATTTCATCCAAAGGGGTAATGGTTTTAAACCAAATCAGGGTAGATTCAGACCATACACAAGGAAGAATTTTTTTACAGTTTGGTTTGTGAAACATTGGAACAGGTTTTTACAAAAGGTGGTAAATGCCCCATTCCCTGGAGACATTCAACATCCAGCTTTACGGGGCTCTGGGCACTCTGTTCTGGTTAGAGATGTCCCTGCTTCTTCTAAGGGGTTGGACTAGATGACCTTTGGAGATTCCTTGCAACACAGTGTGTTCTATGATTCTGTTCTATATGCTTACACTGTGTGTTGCAGGTGTGTGTATGTAGCAAGTATGTCTTTGCAAACATTATATGCATAGTTAATACAGTTTGCCCTCACCACCCTGGAGAGAATGTGTGATTTTTCCAAACTCTGAGCTGGTTTGAGAGAAGCTAACACATCTCTAACTACTTCATCTCTGCCAGTAGCTTTATTTAAAAAAAAAATGGATTTAGAGAGATGAACAACAGGCCTCCTCCTTTTGCACTAGCTAAAAATACACCAATAGCTGAGCAGGGACAGTGGATGCAGGCATTTCTAGTAAATGTCAGAAATGTCTCCAGACTAAGGCTAAAGGACCTGGGCTAATATAATTGCTGTATCTTCCTGAAAGCCAGCTCACATAAGCAAAAGAGGAACAGTCGGCAGCCCTTGATTTGCATGACAAATGAACTACACTGCATGACTGCACGCTGACATTTCTAGCTGTTAAACGTGGTCACATTTCCAAGCCAAATATCACAATCTGCATTTGCCCACACTGGAAATGTCTATAGCCAGATATCCAGCTCTTACAGGACAACACTATTGCTAGTGATTTACTGAGAAGCCTACTCTGCAGGTAAATGCAGATGTGATTCAGAAGGCAAGCAGAGAGGAGTATATTGCAATAAGCAGAAGAGGTGTCCACAGCCTTTACTTTTTACTGACCACCCCTAATCCAGTTGGACTTAAAAGTAACTGAGCAGATCCTGGTGTTCAGATTCACATCAGTTTCCCATCAAACTACAGGTAGGATTAAACCACAAACGTACAACACGGATTTCTATACTATTGTTTCATTAAACATGCCAGCATCTTCCTTATAAGGACTTTAAGCTTTTCCATGCAAACTGTATAAGCACAAACAGCCAAGCAGGACACTGCACTACTGGCATGGGCTCCTGCAGGAAGCTTCAAGTAGCTTCCCCAGCTCCAAGTCAGATCCTCCTTTAGCCAAGCCAGTCAGCACCTCTGCAATAATGTATTTAAGAGAAGGGAATCTGTTAGGAGAGCTCTTTTGTTTTGGGAGTGTTGGAAAGAAGTGGGACCCAAGAGAGATAACCACATGCATTCTCACGTCAGTTATGAAGGAACTAGGAAAGCATGATGAAGCAGCCTGTTGCTATAAGGGTTATTGTCCTTTGAAGGAATATATACTGGTAGGAGAAGTTAATGGAAAACTGAACATCAGATTTACACAGGAGAGGACTGTGAGGAGATTTTCACCGAGTTTAAAGGCACACAGAAACAACATAGTGATATGATGAGGGGCAATGGGTGTCAGTTGGAATGTAGGCGGTTCCATATAAATATGAATATTAATTCTTCCATATAAATATGAATTCTTCATATAAATATGAAGAAACTTCATAGTGAGGGTGACAGAGCACTGGAACAGACTGCTCCAGGGTGGTTGTGGAGTCTCCTCCTCTGGAGATGTTTAAGACCCGCCTGGATGTGTTCCTGTATGACTTGGTCTAGGTGATCCTGCTGTGTCAGGGGGATTGGACTAGATGATCTTTGGAGGTCCCTTCCAATCCTTAATGATTCTGTGAACACGAGACAGACTGACTGTACCCCGATTTCCTGACTCCCCACGCTACTGACAGTGAGAAGGTAGAGAATCAAGAGCAGAAATGAGCCCAGAAAGAGGGGAAGGTGTATGTTAAGGTCTGGTTGTATCTATCACTAACTTACTCTGATTCAATTGGTAAATTGATGATGGTATTCTTGTCTAGATAAAACTGATTGTTCCCTCGAGTCAGGTTTGCCTTTTGCCCCAACCACACCTGGTGAGTGAGTGCTCTCTGGTCCTTGGTCCTGAGCACGGAGAATTTTTTTTTCATTTTCTCCTCCTCATTCCCCTCAAGGGAGATCAGAGTGAGGAAGTTGCTGCACGGTGCTTTGTTCCTGCCTGAGAAGGCTTAAAGCATGACAACCCTCTCATGAATAGTGCAGCTTATCTTGCTCAAACATGACACTCCGCTGCCTAATAGGATTGACCCGAGCTGCTTCCAAAAGAAGTGGAGTTAACTCACAATGAGACTGAGCTTTACTGAAAGGAGATATATTTTAATGCTTTGCATCTGATGTCTGTAAAAGCACAGATTATCCTAAGAAGCCTGGGCACTGACCCTCAGAACTGAAGTGTGCAGGAATGGGTATACAAATGCAAGCAACTCAAGTGAGAGCTGCTATTCAGGATCTTACAGTACTGCTACTGGTTACTGATTTGGTAGGTGGGAGCTGAATCTAAAATTACAATGTGATTTTCACTGTGGTCTCACCGTGGTCGTCTTCATGCCAGGCCAGGGTCAAGCCACCACAAGTAAGATTCGGGAATCCCAGTGGGTTTGACAATACATGGATAGCTTCTGTAATGCAGAGGTCAGTATATGGTGTTACCTGTTGCTCTCTCATCCTTTCTCCCTAGGTTAGCAATAATGGGTAAATCTTCACCCATTACCTCCACAGGAGAGAACCAGCTTTCTTGCTTCTACAGATCCTCACACAGTGCTGTTTGAAGTGATAACTGAACAGCTCAATATTGCACACACTTGACCTTGAACAAACTATGCTCAAGAAGGCATCAGACGTCTTATAAACTAGAAATCTTTGGGTTTGCCTCTGTGGTACTGGGTATCTTCACGTGCCTCTCACAAACATCTGGCTCTTCTAAAGCACGACATACACATTTAAATCAACTATTGTGCTTTAAATTCTTCTGACTACAAAACAATGCATTTCATGTTGATGCATAGATCAACTATTACAGCTGGTGCCTATAAAAAAATACCCACCACATGACCCAAAAATCGTGGTAGGAAGTCTTTCTGAATTTAGGGTAGATGTGAGAATGAGAACCTGAAATCTGTGGATTAAAATCCAAGCAGCTACAAAATGATGGTAAATAAAAGGAGACAGTTGCCACTATCCCAAGTCCTAAGATTACACTTACAGGGAAAAAAGATCTTTTTTAAAAATTCATTTTTAGCAGGGTAGAGAGTAATGTTTGTTCTGGTTAATTTCTGAGGTTTTCAGAACTAATAAATGTCTCTACCACAAAAAATTTCTATTGAAACCAAACAACTAACAGCCTGACTACTGGACAATAAAGCTACTTTGGAAGTTATTTATCAGCATCAATGGTTTTGCATAACTGGCACATTTTTATGCAGAAAATAATGAAGTAATGTGCCACTGATTTTTATAGTGTAACTAATGTATGATTTTTCTAAAAAATCATTTCATATTTCTAACAATTTTATGAGAGCTAATGATTTTTTGTGACAAATGGTTATGCAAAACCAAATTATTTTATGCAGTTAATGGCTTCATACAACTAACGAGCGAACACCGCTCCTACAATTTCAGTGCACGTTACTTTCAGAGTGATCATTCACTGTAAGGATATTTTATGCCTTTTACAAAACTTGCTGTGTGCCAGTCTTTTGTAAGATGTATTTCCATATGGCTCTCTTGGCTTTCTACATGCTAATGAATTTACAATATAGCTGTGATGCACTAAAAAGTATATAATGAAACTCATATAACCCAAACTTATTTGTGTATCGATTTTATATTGATAGTCCACTCACCTCAGGGAGTTATTTTTAGTTAATTCAAGGTTTTACTCTAGCCCTCTGCTTATAATTTCTTTAGTATGTAATTTTGTGTTCAATTGGGGTTTTTTAAGTAAATTTTCTTTTGGAATGTAAAAGATGAAATATGCTATTAGCATTCTTTGAAGCTAGGGCATGATGAGTCATGGTATCCAAGTACATACCCTGGTGCAATCACATATTCACATCATCTCCCATTATGGAGACCAGAGAAAACTACCTCTTTAAAGAACTCTCTCAGAAGATGCGTTTTTCTTCCTCTTTCACAGTAATGTAGAGGGATTTTTGGTGGAATTATATTAACAAAATAATATTATATTAATGTTGTTCGATTACATTATGTGGACACACATGTAGAGGAACACTGCCCTTTGTATATTTTCCTCAGTCTGTTAAATTCCTCACTTTTAGCTCTCAGCCCAAACTGCCACTCACAAGAAAGCACAAAGTTAGGACATCATCACTGTTTCATTTTCAGCTTTACTCGCACACTTCTGCGTTTGTCTGGACACCACGTACTATCCTAGAAGTTTTCCCTTCCTCTTTGTGAATACTTTTGCACTGTAATTTTTAATAGTAGATTTTCATGATGTAAATTAGAAGTTGCTGTTGCCTCATCCTGTATAAAGCGTTACACAGAGTCAGTAAATCTGTGGTGTATAGGGTGCGTGTCATAAAGAATAGTACATTCCATTTGAGTCTTGCAATCAGAAGCACAGAGGAGTTGCGCGTGACACAGATTTATAATGTACAGTTTTCTAGGATGTGATTTTCCTAGTCTTTAAAATTTTGGAATTTTTATCGTTACAGCAGAGTGAAATCGATAGCCTTACAGAAGAATATGCCATTGACATCAATCTCCAAGCATTAATTCTTCTGAGGTACTCTGAATTTTTTATCACCAGAGTGATATCTGTAGATATCCCTAAAACCCAGTTCCTGCAAAGGCAAACCTACAGGTGCCATTTAGAAAACATTAAAGGACAAATCAAGGAGATTGAGTCATGGAAACGGAGAGGCATGGGAGAAGATGCCCTTTTACTCCAGCGTGAGTTAATTCCTGGAAACCAGCTTAAACCCAGAGCGAGCGCTGCAGGGCACAGAGCAAACCTCTGAGCATTGCCATCACAGGACAAGTTCACTTCGAGTGCAATAAGAGAAAGCCTGTATACGTGTCATTTTGAGAACATCTTTAATACCTTCAACTGCAGTGGCACGTACTGTTTCTCAGACAAGACATTACTGTGCCTATTAACACATTTCCTTGTCAGTTTTAAAAATCTTATTTCAATTGCAGCAGGACAAACCAGTTGCTGAATCCTCTGAGGTTTGTTTTTTGGTTTTTTTTCATTAACCTATCTTTTATTGTGATGTTAAACATCACAAGGAGAGGGAAGTCTGACTCAGAGGAGAGGACAGTCTGGCAAGTTTATTCCAGAACAGTGGGTATACGTGTTTCAGTCTCCAGAGCCAGCAACAGCTGTTTTCTTGCTTTACTTGCCTATTCCACTCCCCTCTAATCACTCTGAGCCAGCTCAGAGACCCTAAACACATACAATGTGGAAAAAGGAAAGACTGCTGGTGTGCTGAAGAAAGGAGATGAACTGTAGACTTTACCACAACCAAAACCCTTTTCCATTAATCCCACCACTGTAGATTAACAATTAACCATCTTTCAGGCAGCTCCCCAGACTGCCTCTCAAGTATCTCTGTATTTCCCCAAAGTCCAATTATATTCAAATATTGTTGTCAGAGGTAGTGGAGATAAACATACACGGCAAGTTCCTTTGTAGGCTTTAGTTTTGTTCATCCTGGCAGTTTTAATTAGCTTACAAGTAATTTATTGCTGTCAGATTATAAGGAAAAGCAGTAATTAACATGAAAAATCATCATCAAAATTAATTGTCAGATATCTCTCCTAACAAACACTGTCTGTTTCTTGGGGAACAATTATACACATTCTTTTATTCTTGCTGTCACATACAGATTTTGCCCTATAAACCAAGCCAAAACAATTGCATCTCAATATTGAAGTTTTTGTTTCGCTCAGTCTTTTATTGTCTACAAATACACTGTCTTCTCCAACTCTCTTGTTCTGCATGGTTTTTTGAACACTTTTTGTCTATTTCTGACTTCTAGTACAGTGATCTCTGTTAACCATATCCAAACAGGTTCAAGCTTCCTTGCAAACATTGCTGATTTAGTAAAAGATCTGTAAAAAAGACTTTTTGAATCTTTATTTTTCTTCTTTGCCAGAAGACTAATAACGAACTTTCAAGTGTACCACCTCAAAAAATGCCAGTCAGCTTTCCCTGATTATTGTGCTCTCCTGTGGCCTTACTTACTCACACGTGTGTGTAGGCACAGCAGACTTCATACGTGTCTATCATTTCATTAACTGCAATTTCTCTTACACACCTTTGACATCTCTTTTGGCCTCAGGATAGCCTTGCTCATAGTCCTGGGGGGATTCTTGTACATTTGACCATCTGGCCATGGACCATGCTCAGTTGTGTTCGTGAACATTGAATAATTGAATATAAATGTGGTAATTGTGTTTTAGGAACATAATCCTGAAGCAGTTTCCCCTATCACATCAGAATTAGGTGTTCTCCATTTTCACTCATGAATGCGTTACAAACCGCAGAATCAGAGAATGGATAGGGGCTGCAAGGAATTCGTGGTATCATCTAGTCCAGCCCCTCTGCCAGAGTAGGTTCTCCTAGAGCACATTGCAACAGGCTGCATCCAGGTAGGCTTTGAATGGCCCCAGAGATGGAGACTCCACAACCTCTCTGGGCAGCATGTTTTCCAGGGCTGTGTTACTCTGACTGTAAAAAAGCTTTTCCTTATGTTCACATTGACTCTCCTATGTTCAGATTTATACCCAGTGCCCCTTGTCCTATCACTGGGTATCATTGAGAAAAGCCTGGTCCCATCATCCTGACACATGCCATTTAGAAACTTACAAGCATTGATGAGATCTCCCTTCAGTCTCCTCCTCTCCAGGCTAAACAGACCTAACTGTGTCAAATTACTAATTTGTCATGTGCAGGCAGAAGCTTTAATCACACCCACAGCAGACAGGTGACCCTCAACTCAATAATGATCTTATCTTTACCTTGAAAACTCTTTCAATTAAGCTTGTGGTACCATTAAAGAGGCTTGAGGCAAGCAGCACATTCTTTGCTAAACAGTCAGCATCCCTCACATTCAATATTTTGGTAAGTTGATTGTAGGGGTCATGAATAATAGTGAAATATCAACAGCTCCCAAAAATGGTATAAAGAACATTTGTAATTATGCTTTTCCTGCTTCTGTACTGGGACTCTTCCTGACTTCATACTTTGTCTTGGCTAAGGTTCAGACTTAAGGTTTGATAAGCAGGAACAAAACGGCAGAACTGATCAGAAGATAAGAAAGTGAGAGGGTCCCCCCCCCCACACACATTGTTTCACTGATTATTTTGACATTTCTGATTTAAGCACCCCAAAATACCTTGAAAAACACACGGTGACCAGTGGAAGAAAACAGATGGAAAGAGAATAACAGAGTCAATTTAGTTGCCATTTTTAAAGCAGCTGTATATAATTCACTTTGTGTTTTGGGAAACAGTCACATAGGAGAGGAGAGGTTTTAATTTTTCAGTAAAAGACTACCTGTGTCTGTGAAATAAGCATCTGCTGATATTACAAATACATTGGAAAGGGCTTTGATGTTATGATTACAGGGAATATATATTATTAACAGAAGCAGAAGTGCATACAAGAGTCTTGTGATATGTTGCTGCATAGAATGGGCAATGGCTGCCATGACACTGTCAGCTGGGGAAGTTAGTTTTGCCTGAACCATCTTGCCATCTCTATGGGACTTAGCAACACAGCTGAGAATGCAAAGAAAAAGACATAAAAGCGTGCAATAGCTGTTTGTTGGACATCAACCTATGCCAATGGCCACCCCATGTAGGGTATGCTTCCTCTTGCAGTTCTCTAGATTTCTGTTTCAACTCTAGGGCAATTCCAAAATCTCTCAAGCAGCACTGCAACTGTGGCAAAAGAAAAAGTAGACAAATCCAATATTTTTGAGGTCACTTCCCATCCCTAATGTTCTGTGGTTGTGTCAATATATCCTCATTTTAAAGCATGGATGGAACCGAGATCCACATCTGACAATTTTCACCAGTGAAGTTAATGCAGTGGTTTGAAATAATCCTCTGATCAGTTATGTCCTGCAAGTTCAGAATCCATTACCAGAAAGGACAGAGCAGCAGGTGGAATGAGATATATCGAGATTGTTTCTGGTTTTGAGCAGCATGACAGACACGAACAACACTGAGACCATCAAACACTACTAATAAAATGTACCCAAGACCTGATAAGCAGTAACTTTTCCAAGTCTAATAACTTCTGGAATGATGGAGTCACATCTACAGGTGAATCACTTATGCTGCATTTCTATTTACAGTGCTTTATAAATGTGAAAAACTGAAATACATAGTTAGGCTATTCTACCACAGTAACAGAGTTCTTCTAGATCAAAGGCTGTACACGTACATAATCTGTACAGAAATTGTAACAGATTTCACCAGACCTGACAGCTACCTCACGTACCAGAAGACTTAAAAATGCATGCCTGCTAATGTAGAAGTAAAGCGTTTTTCCATGGAGATAGTGACTACAGTATTACACGGGAGCTCCTCACAGGATAAGCATGATAAGTACTAGCATCTCACTTTTCCTTTCACTTCCCCCCTATAGTTTTCTTTAACTGTTTTCTAACAGACATCATTATAAAGTCCAAGTATCACATGCCTATATGCAATACATATATAAAAACAGTTTAAAATATTGCACATTAGAGCTGGTCAGGAACAGCTGCTACAAGAGGTGTTTTTCGTTTCAAAACACTGGTTAACTCTTTCCAAGTTCTTTAATTTCAAATTCAATCAAATCTATTTTGGACTAGAATCTCAGAGTGCTTGTCAAGGCTTTACCCAACACTTTCAAAAAAGAAACTCCTAGCTTTTAACAAAACCTGTAAAATCCTCTGAATCTGGAAGACTCTTCTTCTAATTAATAAATGCCAATATTTAATCCTAATTCAGCATAGGAGTGTTTTACAGAAGTTTTATGTTTTGTTGGGCCGAGAATGTGCAACCACTGTTATCTCAACAGGAGATCTCTGAAGAGCCATTTTGCTCAGGTTATTGCATGGTCCACGCAGGGTGGACTCACGTAGGTTGTTTTACCATGATCTCAAAGTGCAAAACGTGAAAGCAAAGCAACCACACCAGGGACCTATGCTTCAATTCAACAGTGCAACTTCATTGTTTCTCCCATAAAGTGGCATGTGATAGAAAGACAAGAGTGATGTAAAAGGGAAACAGAGTAAAGTGAAGAGAGGAAAGGGGACTATAGGGTCCCAGGCAGCATTAATTGGCCTTCTGATTTTCCAGGCATCCTTCCACCAGTCTTCCAGGTGATTCTTGGTGTGGAAAGCTTACAAGAGCTTTCTCAAACCTTGCTGTCTGCTTCCCAGCTTGCTGCGCTCCTGCAGGCTTGCCGTACCAGGTTTGCTCTGCTCGCAGCACTGTGCCCTGTTCCGTTGGTGACAAGTAACTTTTTATGCCAAGCAACACGCATTGCTCCACTTCTGTCCTGTGAACCCCACCAATCTCTGCCTCCTCGAGCCAGGGTCTGAAGGGGAAGGTCTCCCTGGAGGCAAGTGGCTTTTTGCCAGGAGGCGTGCTTTGCCATTACAGTGAGCAAAGTCCATCTGAAGCCTTCATAGATGTCACCGGGCCCTTGGGGATCAATCTTTTTTTGGCAGTGTAGTGTTATCTGCTCCTTGCCAGGCAGCAAGGAAAATAGCACCACACAATTAGGTGCCACTATCATCTAGTGATAGGGCAAGGGGCAATGGGTTTAAGCTGGAACACAGGAGGTTTCATATAAATATGAGAAGCAACCTCTTCATAGTGAGCATGACAGAGCACTGGAACAGGATGCCCAGGTGGATTCTGGAATCTCCTTGTCTGGAGACATTTAAAACCCACCCAGATATGTTCCTACGGGACTTGATCTAGGTGATTGTGCTGTGGCAGGGGGATTGGATTAAGTGATCTTTGAGGTCCCTTCTAATCCCTACTGTCCTGTGATTCTGTGTGTGCTGATGCCTTTGACATCTTTGGGAGAGAACAGCCTGTAGAGCTTTCCTTTTCTCGAGAGCAAACATGCAGGCAAGAAAACAAAGCTCAGGCTGCAGACTGAGGAATGCACTGTTTTTTATACATGGCTTTGCTTTTAAGAGACTCTTTTTACCTTTTCCTAGACACCGTGTGACCAATAGTGTTAAGGTATAACAGTTAGGTAAGGCTGTTGTAACCAGTGGTGTGAAGCCAAGTGTATCTGTGGCAATGGAGCACATAAAAGGGCAGAGAACCGTTCTGTAAATAACTTTGCCTTGTCTTCGCTTTGTTTTGGCCTCTCTTCATTGCAAAGCCCGTGTCAGTTAATAGCCACAGACACTTATTGTTGCCATGACTGGATTAGCCTTTTCCTGAGTTGCAGTTACCAGTTTGGCCGGGTTATGAACCGTGGCAGTTAAAGGATCAGTTTTGGCATTCAGACTCCTAAAATCAGTGAGCTGCCACTTTTCATTAGGTTTTAAACTCTCTGGTGTGGCCAGTGAGAAAAGGTGAATGAGTATTTACCACTACCCCCCAGTTCTTACAACCCCTGCATAACTGCTTGAATACCTTCTTTCGCTCCCAAGGGAAGGTGATACTGTTTGATATTGGCTAGCTTGCTAAATGGTAGTGGGGTGCAGTTTGAAGCAGCATTTTCAGCTGCAGGGTTCCAAAAGTCCACATTAATCCTTCTGAGTCCTCCCACTCTCTTCCCCAAGTTAGAGGGAATGCTGCTAACCACCACTGTCATAGTGACTATGCTTTCCTCTCCCCGCAACACCAATTTCATCAGAGCAACCCTCACATCTTCAGTTGATCCCAAGGCATTCAAAACACAAAAATGTCATTTCAAAAGAGAAACTCCACACCTTTGAGCATCTTTCTCAGTCAGAGCAGATATCTGTGCACTGGTACTGACTAAAAAGGTCACTGGTGCTTGCTTAGGATCTGCCATAGCTATGATTAACAGCTATCCTGCTTTAGTTTTAGTCAGCTGTATAAACCCATTCTCCGTTCCTCCACCTGCTACTGGGGAATGGAGTTTCTGGTTTCCCCCTTCCTGAAAAGCAGTCTGGTGTCTTATTACCTCCATCCAATGGGGGGGCCCTGAGGAAATGACAAATGAGATCCATTCCTTGTACTATGAATATTATCTCAAACTTAAATACCAGTTTGCTCAGCTTATCAAGGAATAAACCATCCACCAGGTGTCTGGGGACTTTCTAATTCCCAAAAGTCACCACTCTTGACATATCAGGGGCTGCTTTCCCATTTTAAAATGAGACTGATCTTCAGCAGTAGTTGCGGCTTTGCCAATGGGGAGGGACAGGTTTAACTCCTACCTGATGGATTCCTCCTGATCTTTCCTCTTAAGTTTCTACAGGACCATATTTTCTACTACAGCCTATCAGTTCCTGTGCNCCCCCCCCCCCCATGTCCATATCTTTTAATTACTGTTATTCCCTTACTGGGGAGGGGTCGAATGATCAGTAAAGCTTGATTCTGTGGAGGACCAAGTTTCATTACTTCAGCTTCTCAGGAAACCCTCCAGCCTTTCTACAGGACCCACTGCAGCAATGATTCTTTGGAGATTAATGCCTGTAGTTTTAAGTGATTCTGGAAGTCCTCTAATCAATGCTGTAATTAATTCTGGATTTACTGGTAGCATCATTGGAGATTCACATCCAGAGATTAATTTCCTTTCATGTATCACTTGCAAGCAGGCTGCTTTGTGCACACTTTCTATCAATTGATCTACTGTGCCAATGATTGCCAAGCAATATCCCCCATCTAAAACGTTCAGCCCTCCAGCCCAATATGCAGCCCAGTGGATTAGGGACAATGGTGCACATTAATCTCCTGTTGTTAAGAAAACACCATAACCCAACCAACCACTAGCTTCTTTTTCATTTAGTACAATTTGGTGTGTGTCCACCCCAGTTAGGGACACATGCAATACATACCCTGTTTGTTTCTTTAGGAAGGCACCCCTAAACTCTTTAGTTTGGCTAATTCAGTAGCAGTATATGGTGTCTGTTTAGTGGTAATGTGGGGTCCAGTATCTTCATAATTAAGTCTATTCTGTTTTAATTAGGGGTCTCACTCAAGGGTTTTCTCCAAAACAATCCCTCACCACCTCCAACTCCTTCTGGGGTATATATTTGTCACATACTCTTTTCATCCACCTTTACCTCTATCTTACTTGGTGTTAGTGCTTTTCAAAAATTTTTCTAAAGCAGCTTTTAACAAGCTGTTTTCTTCCCTTTCTTGCTCTAGTTGTTCTAGATGTGAAGTTGTTTTTTCTAGTTGGTTCTGCAAAACTTGGACCAGATTTAAGAGATTATACGATTCTGCTTTCACTACATCACCTAAAATAATCTTCAACTGCTACAACCAGACAGGTTCCCAAAGTGGTAGATTATTGATTTGCCTTTACCTGATTTAACCTTAGCTCAAGTCTTTAAAAAGGTCACCCATTCTAATACACTCTGCAAGTTGGTCCAATTATTTCTGGCCCAGTTTTCACAGGGCAAGGGCTGAGCCCAGCACTTAGGTAAGAGTCTCGCTCTTTCATTAACAGAGAGCTTTGACTATCAGCCCTTTCTACCCTCTTACCACAAACAGACCAAAAACCTGCTTCAGAGAGGTTAAACTTAGTTACACATACAGAGCTTACACTTATCTTCCAAGTAGTTGAAGGGACCAAACTTACTTTAGAGAGGTTCACTTAAACTTATTTTCCACAAACCTGTCCCTTCACTTCCCTGAATGGCTGAAGATTCCAGAATCTACTTCAGAGAGGCCCACTTAGTTACAAAAAATGTTGTCCCTTCTCTTCCCAGGGCAGGCAATTCTGAGTGTGATCACAGCTCGCCACCTTTTGCACTTCAAGGTCTTTCAGTCGATCCCAATAGACAGAACCTTCAGTTCAAGTCTAGAGTGCTTCACACTCTGGCATATGTGGTGTGCAGGAATTTCAAATCACCTCCCTTCTTGCTTTCTGAACACCTCACACCCTTTCAGACTGTGGCTGGAACAAAGCATCCTTCTCCTGTTACAGACCACATACAACCTGCACTCCTCTGTCTCTGAATTGGCCTTCTGATTTTCCAGGCATCATTCTACCAGTCTTCTGATCTCCCAGATGATTCTTGGTAGGGAGAGCTTACAAGAGCTTTCCCAAATCTTGCTGTCTGCTTCCAAGCCTACTGTGCCCCTGCAGGCTTGCCACGCTCAGCATGCTGCGCTGTGCTCACAGTGCTGTGCCCTGTTGTGTTGCTAAGGACCCATCTTTTATGCAAAGCAACACACATTGCTCCATCTCTGTCCTGTGGAGCTCTGCCAATCTCTGCCTCCTCAAGCCAGGGTCCAAAGAGTCTCCCTGGAGGCAAGTGGCTTTTGGCATTACAAAGTCCATCTGAAGTCTTCTGAAGTCGCCTGGCCCTTGGTGATCAATCTTCTTTGGCAGTCTCATGGTTACTGGTAACTTTTCTGGGCCAGGTAGCATGGAACACAGCAGCACGCAGTTAGGCTCTTTCTGCTACAGTGGTTACAGTTCTGTACCGTAATGTCCACTCCCATACCTCAGCACCCAGTTCTACACCTTTGTTGTCCAAGTCCATGATGACTATGTGGAGACAGTTCTAATAGACTTTCTGACCAGCTCTTACAAGATGCCAGACCTCCAGTGGTGCTCTTTAAGAAACTGCTTTTAAAATTTCCACAACTTCACTGTCAAAGCAGGAAAGAGTCAGAAAAGGCAGTGTGAAATAGAGAGAAAACAAGAAATAATTCTCACAGCCAAAATAAGATCCAATTTTACTAAAGCTAACCCATCCAGCAATGCCAAATATCACATTTCTAGGCATGAATTTCTAGGAGTTTAAGCTTCTCAAAATATTTCCTCTTCATACAGCAGGTTGCCCAAGAAGGCATGAATGGACATATATCAAATTATAATTTATCTAATCTCCTCAAGTAATGGGGATGAACTTCTCATTTGCCTGGACTAAAGTGCATTTTTTCATGACCTAATTAATGTACCTCCTCAGGTAAATATCATGAGGAGGACAGGAAGAGAACTTCCCATTGAAGAACTGAGTTGCCAATGAGGGCAGCTGGTTTATCCTGACTACCTGCCATGACATTTTAGGGAACAAATTGGATTCTATTGTATGACCAACATGAGAACCAATGCACACCTCTTTTTCATGGCAATATAAATGGCAAGAGGGTTGAACTTCCCCTTTGGTCCCTGAGTCAGTGTGGATCAGGTACTGAGATCTGCTTTTTCCCCTCCTACAACATGATGAATATAATCCCCTTCCATCCTTTTCCCTGATACCTTCTAAGTGTCCTCCCCAAGTTTGAATTAACCTTTCCCTCATTCCTGATTCAGTGGTTTTGAACCTTCTTTGTTTGCTTTTTGTTTCAACCCAGTAGGACATCCACTAAATCCATTCATTAATCTCTTCTCAGACCTGATTTACAGGATCATCAAATGACATACATTCTTTTCAGCAGCTTTTTTTTTTTTAAAAAAAGCTAAAAAGTACTCGTGGATTTGTATATTGCAATGTATAAGAGAAGAGAATTAAGTCTATGCTAAAATATGTCTGGTTTAAACTGTGGCTCAGATTTTGCCTTTGCAGCCAGGTGCAACAAGCTTTCTGTGAAAAATCACAGACAATGTCACACAGCCATTGGGATTGTCATTGCTGTCCCTTACAGCATTAGGATGCTTACACCGTCAGGTCTTTCCAAGATAGTTAGTGTCATTGCCAGAAGAACAGAACATTTTGTACTAAACCCACTGCTCTTTCACCAGATGTATTTATGCAGAGTCAGTTAGTGTCCATAATAGAGGGGAATTGCTCTGGGTTATGGGATTTAACAATTCCCACACTCCATTTTCAGCTCTGAGACTTTTTCATGTGGCTTGGCTGAGGGCAAATAACTTTAAAATCTGTTTTACTTTCCCATCTGTGCAAATGCAGATGATAAAACTAGCCTATCTCACAGGATGGCAGGAGACATAATTAGCCAACATTTGCAGCGTCATCTGAAGTCTAAGCATGAAGAGTGGTGCTCTGCCAGCATATACAAAGATTCTTAGTGACTGTGCAGAATAAAGAGGAGCACAAACATATAGAAGTCTACAAAGTCTCCAAGAAAAGGACCGGATATACTCAAAATCAAAGATGGGGAAATATTTTACAAGTTAAGTTGCACTTGACTAATGAGAGAATCGATGTGGGAAATCTCACCAAACCAGTACACAGAGGGAGTTAGACGGGTTTCTAAGCCAAGTGGAGAACAGGGTTTGCTGCTTACTGGCAATGTCAATCTAAACTGGCAGAATACCAGTTCTCAAGAGTCCTAAATGGAACATGTATCTGATTTACATTAAAGTAGATCTTTAAATAATTATTTCCTCAAAAGATGTTTAGTAGAAAGTTACTCATTTTTGTATCAGGCCACAGGTTAACAACACCAACTTTTACCTCACTTTAACAGCAAGGCCAGGCATGAAAGGTTAAATGGGATCCAGGTCCAAATTCCAACAGGGAGGACCAAGTGGCAAGATAATTAAAGGAATTTTACCTTCAAATGAGATGAGGCACTGAATATTTCAGCAGCTTAAATTGCCACCTTGTGTGAAGGCAAACAGCAGTATATTAACATTAGGTTTGAGGAATGGGCTTAATAGTAGCAATTATGAAACCACGGTGCAGAGTATCTATTCATCAGCCCAACATGGGTAGAATATCTTAAGGCTGCAGTAAGTGTTTAGTGGCATGCAGAACAGACTGGCTTTATGAAAAAGGATAATTTTCATTCCTAACACAGGAAGTTTATCATTTCTATACCCTTAAAGATCTGACTAATGTAGACTCTCACATCTGCAAGGATATCTTGGAAAATAAGAACATTTCACCTTGCATAACTTCCACAGTATAAAACAGCAGTAAAAATATCTTCCATTGTTATCTTTCTTTTGCGGTCTAGTTATGAATATTTTAGCGTTTCTAAATCTCAGCATTGCAGTAAAGCCAATATTTAACTCTATCCCTTAGTGCACTGAGATACAGTTATTTACAAGCTAGGCATACTTCCATGCCTTTACTTTCTACCTTTCCCCGGTCAGTGAAGCAGTAAACAGAGAGGGGGAAAAAGAGGTTCTCTACAAACTCCATCAGTTCAGTGGTGCAGGAAATGACAAGCAACTCCCTGCAGAAGCATACGCATTCCTAGCAAATCCTACCAACAAATTATAATCACCCAGTTAATTATATTTAATTGCTTTCTGCATCAAAACAATAAATAATGAGAAAGTCCAGTGCTGCTTGCTGGAGATTATAACTTCACACAAATATGAGTGAGACTAGCAATAGAATAAATATGCACTGAATTCTTTAAAGTGGAGTGAAAAAACACATCCCACCAAACTACAATTTGCACTCAGCCTTTTCTATTAAAATTGGACAACCTTTACACTCAGAGGCAGAAATTCCACCGGAAGAAAATAACTCTTCTAGGAAGATTGCTACGGATGAATCTTCACATAGTGTACACTGAATGCAAGAACTTCAAAATATGAATATTAGATTGGAGGCGAATAAATTTTGTTAAGGAAGTTAGAAGCATGAGAAGTGAAAAGACTTACACAAAGCAGTGGAATCTGCTAATCATGGCAGCTGTTAGGTTCCCAGGAGGAAGACCCAGAGATTAATTTCAAAATGTATTAGATAAAAACCTTTGTAAACAAGCTGCAGGAAGCAACCTTGAGTAAAGGAAAAAGTCACCATTTATGACACTAAAACTAGTCATTTCAAGCTGAACAGTCCATAGAAGACAGAACCCCAAAGAACTTTGATTATTTCATTTATTACAGTAGTCTCCATGGCTTCTTTGAATAAAACAACCTATTTTTAGTGCTTCTGTTTCACACTCCATAGTACATTAGCATCACCATTTGATTGCTCTTGCAGCCAATAGTCAGTTCTGCAGCCCTAGAGCACATAATGTCCAAATCAGATAATGACTTCTATTTGCAGATTGTGCACTGTAATGCATCTATTTCTTGTTGACTTGTGCATAAATATATACACACTTTAAAATGAATGATGTTGTTTGGTATTTAGTAAAAAATTGCATCTTCAAATCAGGGTCCCTTCAAGCCAAGCCAAAACAAAGAGAAAAATCATACCAAAAAGCAAAACCAGTTAGGCTGCTAGTCTGTGTGAGGGGAAGTTGATGGAAGTGCCTATGAGAAGCACTTTCAAAGAGACCCAACATATTCAAGAGCACTTTGAGGGGATGTAAAGGGGAAGAAAAGATCATTACTGAATTTATTTTTACTTTACCAAAGATGAAGAAAACTTCAGCAAAGAGAGATATCTCAGTCAGAAAATATTAACAGGAAAATGTGGTTTCTAAATGTGAGATTCTGACAGAATAATTCATTAGAAAGCCAAAACAGCATTCCAAGAGTGGCAGAGAGTGGTCTGTGGATAAAAGTCCCAAGCTGGCTTTGTGGTGACATGAATAGCACAACAGCAAAAATGAGATGCATGGATGGAAGGAACAATCTACAATACAATGGCACATCGGGGACAAGAGGACAGTAATCATTAAACTGGATGTTCTGATGTACCTGCAACTGGCAGGTGAGGTTGAGAGGTTTTAAGGATTCATAGCTGGCATGAACAACAAAGAAATGAAAAGCAAGGAACTAAGGCCAGTCATGCCACGGTATTAGTTTAGGTGATCCTGCTGTTGCAGGCGGATTGGACTAGATGATCTTTCGAGGTCCCTTCCAATCTGTAGTGATTCTATGATTAGAAAACAGAGCATGTAACAGCTAATACGATGGCAGAGATTTTCAAAACTGAGCTGCATTCGGAAAGATGTTGGAGGTTGTCCTATTCTCATAGGTTTGGGTGAAAAATTTTCAGCAAAAGAGCAACTAAAGAGAATATTAAACATCCGTAGATATCCAGCAAGCCCAAGGAACTTGATATATTAGTACGAGAGATGGCAAAAGAAGATGTCCAAGTGATTCACACTGAACCTCGCAAGATGTGGTTCAGGCTTTTCCAAAAGGTAAAAAGCTGGAACCAATCAAGTTCTCATTTTAAACTGGACTTGTATTGTTAACAGCAAAAACAAATAATCATTGTAACACACCACTGAGGGCAGGTATAGGTTCTCCATTTTTTTGTTCCTCCAGTAAGAACAGATACCCTTTTGAAAGACTTGCTTCAGTCAAGTACAAGCTGATGAGCTCTACTCTGTCAGAGTTAACGTTCTAATTCTAGCGAAGCATTAAAGTCTCTTGGTATGTCATTTCTACAGTGAGGGTATCTGCAACCGTGCAAATTCTCGCAGCGCTCACAAAGGAGAGCTATGATCCCTGCTTAGGGCTTGGGCCTCTCAGTTAAGAACGGGGTTTCCAGCTGATACATCTCAAACAGGCACATCAGCAGGGGACAGAAAAATCACACCCACAGTGTGGGTTTCACTGAAGACAGCATGCACTTACTCCTGTGTGCACCTGGCACCTCTCTACTCACAGAGGGTAAAAAGCAGTGTGCGACTGGCACTGACTTTGTGCCTCTGCATCAGTTATGTTGTTAGTGTCAGAAGCCCAGGTTTAGAGATGCTGCTTCACTGCTCAGAAAGACAAAGACATCATCAGGTTCAGAAACAACTTCTGGTTTGCTTTTGTTGCAATTGCTTCTATTTGTTTTCTCCAGGAGTGATCCCTGAATGAGACCCAAGGGCACTAGCTGAGGTAGGAAAAAGCAAGATCTTAACCAGGCTCAGGAGAGCCACATTTCCCCTTTTGCATTGGAATCACGTTCACAATCCACCCGTAGAAGACGCCTTTTTCTCCTTCCGTGCATTCTACTGCACAGCCTGAGGCTGAACACATGAATTGCCTTGTAATGTAGTCTGAAAATGACAGGGTCCACAAGGACAATGCATCGCTTTTGAAAAGGAGAAAAGGGCAAGCAGAATACCTGTCACTGGTTGGCAAAGCTAGCCAGGTCCAGAACAAATTCTGCCTAACTAGCAAAGTCCTAACCAGCTGAAAACAAATTCACTACTTAGGGTACCAGGTGAAAAAGAGACTAACTACTTGGGTAAATAAATTCCGTTTCCATAAGCCCCTGTTTCCCAATACACAAAACTAATCACTAAAGACAAAAGACAAAAATAGAGAGAGATAACAAGCAGTTAAAGGGTCACATTGCCGTACCACACCTTCAGGGCAAAGCCTTTTCAGTCCTTTCAAGGCCATGATGAAATGACCAACCCTTCTCTGCAGAGAGTTCCTCACTCTCATCTCTTTCAGCAGTAGAGTGTTCCCACTGGCTGTGGTTCCATTAGCTGCTCCAAGTCCCGTTTGTCCTTCAAGAGCTTCGGTATCAGCCACCACTGGCTCCTCTCAGTGCCAACTTCCAGAGGCTTCCTGGACTGCAACAGCATCTGCTTACCACCACTTTTCACAAAGTTCCAAGACAAGGACTGTCCCCTTCTTTCCACAGAGCTAGGGCTACAGCATGGCTGTCTTCTCCCCTCTATTCCCAAACAAAAGGGTACCCCCAGAAAAAGCCAAAACCCCACAGAAAGCAAAAATTCAGCCTAAAAGCCCATAAAAACATATTTCCCCTGCCAAATATATCAATGTAGGTTCGGCCTAGAGTTGTGAAGACAGTTTTTTCTGATTTCCCAAAACTTAGGTGCTATTTTAGGTGCTCTCCCCATTACTGATCTCCAGTCTGGCTCAAGCCACACCAATACCCAAAATTAAATAGAACTTTGGAAAAATCTGAGCAAAATTAGAAATTATACTGATAAAACAGTTAATTTTTTAACTTCTCCTACACTTACTTTTAAGGGTATTTACTTCATATCAGAGCATTACGTTATTTCTAAAGGAAGTTATTGCATCAAGGGTTAAAGCTAAAGTCAAAGTTAACTACAAAATAAGTGTAGTTAGCACGTTAATAAGCTAAAACAGAAACAAAACAAGAAGGGTTTGGAAACCACTTGTAAATTGCAGAAAAAAACAAAACTACTCTGATTTGGGGAAAAAACAAGACATTTAATTTACTACACAAAGAATCCACCCCACAGAGAAACCACGCACAAAGACACAGAGATTTATCACATGTTCTTACATAGCTGAGCTAGACTGCCATCTCCAATATGATCATGGCCCTGCAACTGCACACAGATCTCTATTTCTTCCTGTTTATTGTCCATACTGGATACACTGGCATTTTAAAAAGGGCATTGAATTTACAGCCCACATCCCCAAGGAAGGGTACAGCTTTTGGCTCACAAAAACTTCAGTGCTCTGGCTCTCAAAGCCACCAGGACTCTGCCCTGGTGAGTGCTGAGCCAGTATGCCCAGGCACCCCTCTGACAAGGCCAGTTGCATCAGCATTGTTTTGCCAATTTCGTAAGTTAACAAAAGGAAAGCAGCCATCAGCAGAAAACACAGGAAGATTTTGTCTGTCTCTGCAGGACACAACATTGAAATAGTGCAGCCAGCAACAGAAGACACAAATGAAACAACAGAAACCAAACTGACCCAAGTATTCAACAACAGAGAAATTAACTACAATCTGTGTCCCTCTACAGCCAAGCCAGGACCACCTCGGAAAACAGCTGAGGAAAGGCATAAAATCCAATTACCCATCCTAGTCCAATTCATCTTTTCCTGCTGTCATTAGAAGCTCTGGTTGCAAAAGGGATGGAGTCAAGGTGCTTTCAGTAACAGAGAATTTCTGTTAAAGTACATTTCCTTCCTCCCAACGGGCCCTGCTTTTATACAGAGAGGGCCACCAGGTGCAGCCCCTCAAGGCTGTTTAGGCCCCTCAAGAGCTTCTCATGAGCTCAGCCTTCCCTTCTGGATGAGTCTTACAACAGAGAGGGCCGTCCTTCATGTCAAGGTCTGCTACGGCCCGTGCTTCCACTACCCAGTGCTTACTGGGTTGCAGCCAGCAGTGTAGCCAATGATTCTTCTTGTACAAATTATGGAATGGTGTGTGAGGAAGCAATGCACCAATAAAGAACTGAACTAGAAGTTTATCTTTCAAAGAGCAGCCTTGCCCTTGGCTATGGCAGGAAGCATCTGGCCAGCCTTGGTCCTTCCACCTGGTTGTGAGATCCATCTCTGCTTTAGCTTTAATTCTCTGCACTTGCCCTCAATGAATTTAGTTTTAAGTCCTGTTAATGAGCCCTACAATCTCTTGATCTAGAGTTCTTTTCCACTCATGGGTTAAGCTTTTCCTCTGAGTTGCAAGCAGGCCCTGTGGTTTGTAAGTCAGGCCGTGGTCAAAGAACCCCAAGTCTTGCCAGTAGCTACATGCTTGGAGCCAGCCATAAACCTTCTGGCTTCTTCTGTTAACCGCCTCATCATTCCCTGCAACTGGGGAGCTGAGAAGACAACTTGTGCTCCTAGTCCCTTTAACCATTTGTCCCAAGGCCCTGAAATCCCTCTCTACTGCCCTTGAGCTCCTCTGTACCTCTTCATGACCTGCTGAAAAACCAAGAGGGCGATAATCTGTGGGCCTTATCAGGGAAGGAAGATTTCTCCTTATCCCTGGCCCCAGCCAACCTCCATATGTAGTGGAACTGGTGTATAGTTTGGGCCCTCTTCTCCCTTCAGAAACCTGTCACATAAGACAATGACTCATCTTCTTCCCTGTACTGAATTTGTTTTGAGACTAGACCTTGATAACATCTCCAAAGTGGAACAGTTATCGCCCACCTCCTTGTCTAGTTCCCCTTACAGAGCTCTGTACCTGTTCTGAAGGGACACTTGTCAAGGTGGGGTAAGTACCAAGGGGACACTTCTGTGGTGCCCATCACGTTCAACAGGAACTATCTGCCATTGCTCCCTGCCTTCTAAGTCACCACATTCAGTGGGGTAAAGAGAGGACAGGGAGATCTCTGTGTCAGGGGCCCTATCTGCCTGCTAGTAACATCTAGCATCTATCTCCCTCTCACATACTCTGATGGCCCTCAACCTACTCACCTTCTCCCTGAGCTCTGCCACTAAGTGCAGGAGCTCTTCCAGCTGTGCACATCTTCTACAGGGGTGCTCATCCTTGCCATCCGACACCAGCATGAGAGCAGGGCACATCCTGCAGCCTGAAATTTGGATGTTCATACAAGAACCCACATAGGCAGAAACATCAGAGCTGGTGCGTGCAAAGCTGTGGGTTTCTGCTGAGTAGTTACCACCACTCCTGACTGAGCTGATGGTTTCAGCAGCTGCCTGTGCCAACTGCTGCACCCTGGCTGATGCACCAGTCATAGGATCATCATAGGATCATAGGATCATAGGATGTTAGGGGTTGGAAGGGACCCAAGAGATCATCGAGTCCACCCCCCCTGCCGCAGCAGGACAAAACTATCTAACACAGATCACAGAGGAACCCATCCAGGCGGGCCTTGAAAGTCCCCAGAGAAGGAGACTCCACGACCTCCCTGGGGAGCCTGTTCCAGTGCTCCGTGACCCTCACAGTAAAGAAGTTCCCCCTTGTGTTGAGGCAGAACCTCCTCTGCTGCAACTTACACCCATTGCTCCTTGTCCTATCACAGGGAGCAAGTGAAAAGAGCCTGTCCCCCCCACTCCTGGCCAGCCTTCAGGTACTTATAAACATTGATCAAATCTCCCCTAAGTCTTCTCTTCTCCAGACTAAAAAGCCCCAAGTCCCTCAGCC
>VXBP01003260.1:0-82605 GCA_013400115.1 Rhinopomastus cyanomelas | reverse complement strand
TCTCCTCTCCTCTCCTCTCCTCTCCTCTCCTCTCCTCTCTCCTGTCTCAGCTCCAGGAGGAAGAGGAGTCCTCCAGCTCACCGCGATGCTGAAGGGCTTCTCCGTGGGGGGTGGTGATGGTAAATCTGCACCAAAGTCTTGCTTCTCTGGTCCACGGCCAAGATCACATGGTGTCAGGTCCGGGCCGGGGCAGGGAGAACCACACAGAGTGGCTGCATCTTCTCTCCATGGTGGCAGAGCTGTGGCGGGGGGGGGGCGGGGGGGCCGGGGGGCTCCCGGGGNTGCAGCGGTGGGACTGGGGTCCTCCAGGAGCCGCTGGAAGCCATGGCAAGTTGCGGCTGGTGCCGGGCCGGGGCTGGCACTGCAAGGGGGTGTCCTCCTCCACCCTGCCATTTACAGGAACGGAGCAGACCTGGCGAGCACCCTGCCTCCCGTTTCCAACAGGGAAAATGGTGGAGGGAGCTACTGGAAGTCGTGGCCAAGCCGCCTTCCCTACCCCAACCACCCTGAGAATGGGGGGTGGGGGTGCTGGGCTGAAAGCCCTCAGCCAAAGAAGCCGAAACAAATATCCCGGTCCGCTTTTTATGGGATGACCTAGCTACACTCTTTTCGGGCAGGTCTTGGGACAGTGTCACCTCCCCCAGGACATGTAACTGTGGGGAGGGGTCCTCTGAGAGTAACATACCTTTTTATTCTTCATGAAAGCACAGATCTGCACATTCGAAAATTCTGGTAGTTTTCAAACTACAACACCCAAGAAAACACAAAGTCAAAATATTGCTTTAGATGGACTCAAACAATACAATAAGAAATTGAGAAAAAAAATACCAGGAGGCTTTGTCTGTAGGAACTGTATTTCACGTACTGTCTAAGTTCATAAACAAGAAAACATACCAATCAAAATCTGGAAGGCTTGGGGTTTTTTTTGTTTTAACTGGATATTTTATTCCTGAGTTACAAAAAGCCCAAAAGTCAGACATAAGAGAGACATAAAACACCTCCACGCAGATATGGATTATGCCCTTAGAAATGAGTGACTGTTGTGAGACAGGAGCTCACAGTCAGAGAGGAATAACTGATCTAAGTGGCAAAGAAATCAGCCTCCACTCATTGTGCCTCTCTGAAAATCAGTGAGGATCTATGGGAAACTTGAGTTATTTTGAGCCTTAATGAAAATAGGGACAGAATACCCAGTGGTTGGGAAGATGTCCAAATGTCTCACACCCTTGTGAATCAGTCCTAAAATACTGCATAATTGCACATCACTTCTTTTCAGAACAGAGTTGCTGATGTAGTACCTAGTTGAAAAGCAACTCATGATTGGATGGAGCAGCTCTATGTCACAGGAATGAATGAAATTAATGACAATGAGGAGCTAAGGATCACAATTTGCCTTTTAATAAGGCTACTCTTTGCCCCTGTGCCAGATTGCCCTATTTAAGTTCAAAGGAAACTGCTGCAAACTGTGCAACTGCAGTACCTGGGTGGTACCAAGGCCAGTAGTCAAGTATAAGCAAATGACCACAATCTAAGCCTTTGGAAATATTCAAGCTGAGCCCTTCCAGTGAGATGCAATCTGAACTTCCATCATAGGCTCTCCGGTACTTTAATTCTATTTTTGTCTGCACATCTGTTTTGCATTCTTCTTTAATTTCTTTACCTTGTGGACAGCTGTTTTTCACAGCAGTTTATGTGATTTAAAAAAAAAAACCCATGAAAAAAAGAGTAAATCCTTAACGGACACAATGTCTTAAGGCTTACAGAAATCATACACTAATAATCCTAGTGATTATAGGGAACTAGAGCAGAACATTAGAAACATCAAAAGAAATTCAGTTTTACAGAATCACAGAACATTAGGGATTCAAAGGGACCTCAAAAGACCTAGTCCAATCCCCCCGCCAGAGCAGGATCACCTAGATCAAGTTGCACAGGAACATATCTAAGCGAGTTTTAAATGTCTTCAGAGAAGGAGATTCCACAACCCACCTGGGCATCCCTTTCCAGTGCTCCATCACCCTCACTGCAAAGAAGTTCCTTCTGATATTGATGTGGAACTTCCTATGTTCCAGCTTACACCCATTGCCCCTTGTCCTACCATTAGATGACACTGAGAAGAGCCCAGCTCCATCCTCCTGACACCCACCCTTGAAGCTGTTTAAAGCAAAGAAACTGGGGAGTATCTTTCAGCTCACCACAGGTTGCTGAATGGTTGCCCCATGGTGGGGGAAAATCGGCACTAAGTTCTTGCTTCTCAGCCCACCTCCCAGCTCAGGGCTGGGCCAGGTCCTGCTTCTCAGGCCACAGGGCCAGCTCAGAGCTGGAACGGGGTGGGGCTGCTTCTCGGCCCACCTTCTCGAAGCAGAATAGGGCCACAGAGTGGAGGCCACCCCCTGCCTTGGGGAGGTCAAGGTGGTCAAGGCTGTGTCTACTCCTGTTCTGTCTCCCCTCCTCTACGCAGAAGTGGGGGGGCAAAAGATGGACCTCAGTGTCGATGTGCTGAGGCAACAGCACAGGCAACAGGATGCTGTTGGCCTTCTCGGCCATGAGGGCACATTGCCAGCTGGTGGTTATCCTGCTGTCCACGTCACTTTCTCTCTTTCTTTTATGCTCCTCTCCAACAGGCAAGTCCCCAGCCTGTACTGGTACGTGGGGTTGTTCTTGCCCAGATGCAAGACTCTACACTTACCCTTGTTACAGTTCATTAAATTTCTCTCTTCCCAGCTCTCCAGCCTGTCCAGGTCTTGCTGAATGGCAGCACAGTCTGCTAGGGTGTCAGCCACTCCTCCCAGTTTTCTGTCATCAGCAAACTTGCTGACAGTGCACCCTAATCCCTCATCCAGGTCATTAATGAATAGATTGAGTAGTATTGGTCCCAGTACCGACCCCTGGGGGACTCCACTAGGCCTCCAACTAGACTCTGTCCCATTGATCACTACTCTCTAACTTCTATTCTGCAGCTATTTCATCCCCCTCACTACCTGATTGTCCAGACCACACTGCATCCGTTTGGCTACGAGGATGCTGTGGGATGACCGTGTCAAATGCTTTACTGAATTCAAGGTAGACCACATCCACTGCTTTACCATTATCTACTCACCTGGTTATATCCTCATCAAAGGGTATCAGGCTGATGAAGCATGACTTCCCTTTTGTGAAGCCATGCTGACTATCCTTAATGACACTCCGGTCCTTGAGGTGCCTGGAGACAGCATCTAAGACAAATTGTTCCATCACCTTTCCTGGGATGGAGGTGAGGCTGACCAGTCTATACTTACTTGGGTCCTCCTTCTTTCCCTTTTTGAAGACTGGAGTGACATTTGCTACCTTCCAGTCCTCAGGCATTTACCTTGATCCCCCATGACTTAGCAAAGATGATGGAGAGTGGCTTAGCAATGACTTCTGCCATCACCACTAGCACTCGCGAGTGCATTCCATCACAGCCCATGGATTTATGCACATCCAGTTTGCTCAGTAGATCCCTAACCCAGTCCTCATCAATCAAGGCAAACTCCTTTTATGTCCCAACTTCCTCTGGTGCCTCAGCAGTCTGGGGCTTGATATCAGGATAGCCCCCAGAAGTATAGACAGAGGCGAAGAAGGTGTTCAGTATCTCTGCTTTCTTTGTAGCCTTTGTTTTCAAGGCACCCACTTCATTAAGCAGGGTGCCTACGTTGCCTCTAGTTTTAGTTTTAAACTGCAAGGCATTTGAAGAAGCCCTTTTTGTTGGCCTTGACCTCTCTTGCAAGGTTTAATTCCAAGGAGGCCTTGTCTGTCCCAGTTGCATCTCTACATATTCTCACTGGAACCTTATCATCATCCCAAGTGGCCATCCCCTCCTTCCATGACCTATTGACTTTCTTCTTCCTCTTGATTTTACCCAGCAGATCCATGTTTAACCGCACAGGTCTTCTGCCTCCCTTCCTTGACTGCCTACCTCTTGGAATTCTCTGATCTTGGGCTTGAAAGAAGTGGTCTTTGAATGTTAACCTGCTATCTTGGACCCCTTTACCTGTCAGCACACTGTCCCATGGGATTTCCCCTAGCAATTGCTTGAAGAGGCCAAAGATTCTTCCGTCCTGAAGTTCAGGGTTGTGATTCTGCTAGTTATTCTGCTCCTGCCACATGAGATCCTGAACTCTACCATCTTGTGGTCACTGCAACTGAGGCTGCCCTCAACCTTCACTCCTTCAACCAGACCCTCCTTGTTGGTGAGTACACGATCCAGGAGCGCTCCTTTCCTAGTGGAGTCCTCCACCATTTGCATTAGGAAGTTGTCACCAATGCACTGAAGGAACCTCCTGGACTGTGGATAGCTGTCTGAGTGGGTCTTCCAGCAAATATCAGGGTAGTTAAAATCCTCCATGAGAACCTCAGCCTGTAGCTGTGAGGCTGCTGTCAGCTGCATGTAGAAGGCCTCATCAACTTCCTGGTCCTGATGCAGTGGCCTGTAATAGACACTCACAACAGTGTCACCATTGCCAGCCTGTCCCTTAACCCACACCCACAAACTCTCAACTCTTTCTTCATCCACCCCGGGACAAATTTCAGTACATTCCAGTTGGTCTTTCACATAAAGAACAATTCCACCATCCCACCTTTCTGGCATGTCTTTCCTGAAAAGGACATAGGCGTCCATGACCACATTCGAGCCATGCGAGATGTCCCACCATGTACCTGTAATTGCCTCCAGATCATAGTCACCTGAATGAACACAGATTTCTAACTCCTCCTGCTTATTCTCCATGCGGTTTGCCCGCTGTTTTTAGCCATTAATGTGTTCGGCCTTTTCATTTTTACCGCTATCCTAGGTCTGGAGTTACATTAAAAGCTTTATTTCTTCATTCTATTAGAGTAATTTTCATTCTCTGTGTTCGGAATTCTCATTATTAATTGCAAAGCATTCACATCTAGGTGAAGAATTTTTCTATAGGCAAGTGTATTTCTCTCGTCTATACTCCCAACCATTTCTTGCAGGCTAACTCTGAAGGTGTAGTCAGTCATTAGAAAAAATAGACTGGAAATTAGGAGTTTTATAAGGCTTCAGAGGCTACCTTCATAGCAGGCAAGCAACTGAACAAAAGCTCTAGCCTTTGTCTCTGCTAGTCTCTCTTATCTACTCTTTTTCCCTCTGCCTATTCATTTTAGTCTTCCTTTCAGACGGAAGCAACTGTGAAGATTCATTTTCTTGTGAAGCATTTGGGCAACAGCAGCTTCTGAATGTAGAAAGAAAGACTCTCTTAATAACAGCCATGGTTTCGGTGTACTTCAAATGCTCATTTCTTTTTCAAGCTACTTTTCTATTAGAAAAGCACAGTCATCAAATTCATAACTTCAGGTGCATGGTGATGCAGCCGGAGATAGCAACCTTGATTCCATGGTAATCCAAGGTTTTATCTGTGCCTATGGTATCATCCATCACAATTAAGCCAGCTGTAGCATGGCAGGGGTTTTTTTAGGTTCAATGCATGATCCTAAACACACCCACCAGCTTCCCTTCATCTCCCATAGGAAGCTTCTTAGGGATGACTGAGCTATTAATCTTGTTACAGCTGCATTATTTTCTGATGCTTTTCTGATGCCTTAGCTTAATGAGCAAATGGAACAACTCTTACAGTTATACTGGTACCAGGACACATAGATACCTACACATGTACTCCTGGCAAGAGATGTTTTGCAGTGGAGTGTGAAATGGAACATGGGCCCAACAAAAAGTCAGTTTTGGGTTAAAGAGAATCAGAGTGGAACTCTTATATTCCCTATGGACTTGTAGTTCCACAGTAAAGCTAGAGAATTAGAGATTTTATTAGTTACGTCTGAGCCCCTGTGGTAGAACTTGAGCAGCCTACAGAATGAGGCTCCTGCCTTCTGACTTTAAAGACATTTAGATTCTTTGCACAATCAAAAGGAGGTCATTAGGAAGCAAATCCGATAACCAGAGAGCAGTTTCTTACATGTGAGGCTCATGTCCATCATGCTAATGCTAGTTGCTTGCTACTTGGTATTTCAAGGTTCTTATTCTGTACAATTTTTATGAAAAAATAAAGATCCCATACTCTTGTTTTCACTGGAATGAAAAACTACGTCAGATTATACAACCTCAAGAGCATTTTCTGCTCAGGTCTACCTGGAAAGTTACAACACTACAGTATATTAGCTACAAGGGTATAGCATTTTCGATCTGGAAATATAGTTGCATTCAAGATGAAGGTGCAACTTGTGTAGATAAATAAAATACAATCCAAAAACATATGGCTCAAACCAGGAATAAATCTGTTCCAAGTATTTCTATCTAAGAGTGTGAACTCTACAGCTGTGCTACTGAGCTGTGCTACACAAAGAGCATTTGGCTACAACCATGTAGGATTTAAATTCTACCATGAGAGTCATACTTTATAACAAACTAAATTATAAAATAGTCACTTCTTTAAGGCAGATTGTAAAGCTCAGAATTCTTTTCCTTCCTTGCAGATCAAGAACCTCAGCTGCTGTAACCTGGCATCAGCCTTAGCGAAGTTGCGCTGGCTTTTACAGCTGAAGATTAGCTTTCTAATTTGCACAATTCCAAGCCACAGTGCTCTGATTTTGCTTGAGGACGTTAATGAAAGCTTCAGCAGCTGGCCAAGTCAGCCACTGTGTTGTGTGTGGAAGCCACAACTCAGTGTTATTTGTGTCCCAGGGAATGTGAAAGGGGATCATAGAATCACAGAATGTTACAGGTTGGAAGGGACCTCGAAAGATTATCTAAGACCAACCTCCCCTGCTGGAGCAGGGTCAGCCTACAGTACTGTCTCAAGATGTCCTACATGGGGCTTGAACCCATGATGTCAAACAATTCCCCAACACAGCATGGAAAACTCAACTGTCTGAAGGAGAGGGCAGCTATTGAACTCCATTACATCAGGCTTTCCTACTAAACAGCAAGCCCTGGCAGGGAGAGAGCTTGAAATAACCCCACTGGCCAGCAGGAACAGCAACAGCAATATGAAGCCCTCCTATACAGAGTGTTTGAAGCTGTGAGGAAAAATAAGAGGTCAAAACATGTTTTAAAAAGTGTTGCATGATTCTCTGTGCTTTAGGACACAGGCTCCTGTTTACATTACATTTAACCTTAAGTGAATGTCTTTGTTTGGCTCAGACCAAGAAGAGTCACATTTGCTTGAGCAGACAAACCATGAATAAGGCTAGTTAGAAGGAAAAATTCATCCCCTAGCTGACTCCTTGGCACTTAGCAACTCCAACTAAGTTGTTTCTAGCAGCACAGCCCAAACAGAGTAAAGATACTACTGGTGTGGTACCTTGAGGTACCCTTGCAAAGGTTTTAAAGCTGTCTGTCACCCATGCTTTGGGCTTTGTGATCGGGTATTATCAGGGAACTACAAAGTGGTAATAAACCTTTTCTATAAGTTTTCTAGAAGCCAGTGAGAACTACAGATCTGCATTAAAAAAAAAACCAAGAAAACAACTGTTACAATATCCTGTCTCACATCCTTTTCTAATTTCAGAAGCTGTGCCATTGGCTGACACAGATAAGAGACAGTAATCCAAGCTAAGAAGACTAAGAAGTAACCTGCCAAGTTTCTTTACTGAATTGTACGAAACAGCATGAAAAGCAAAACGATGTTTTAGTTCTCCGTCACCCTCACTGTGAATAATATTCCTTCTGATATTTATATGGCATGTGATTTAAGCAAATATCAAAAACTAAGAAGGAAAGTGAAAAGGATCTTAGAGTCTTATTCATCTCCCTCTTATGATTTCACAGTCATTCTTCACAATTTCACAGAATCATAGATCATCCAGTTCAATCCCCCTGCCAGAGCAGGATCACCTAGAGAAAGTCACACAGAAACATACCCAGGCGGCTTTTAAACATCTCCAGAGAAGGAGACTCCACAGTCCACCCTGGGCAGCCTGTTCCAGTGCTCAGTAACATTCTGGCAACATCTAGCCTCACACTGGGAACTACGTCACAGTTACTGAAACTGAAATTAAATTGAATTCACCACTACATGAAGACAAACAGGAGCATTGAATCTCCTCTCACTGTCCCTGGACTCTTCCAGTCTAATGGCCAGATTTCCATGTGGTAGAGAGCAAATGACACACAAAACAAAAATCGACTCAAGTGTGCTAGTTTAGGAAAATAGTTTCTGGGCATCACTTTTCCTTTCCTCTTCCCAAAATAATATATGGTACATTTTAAACCCTAAAGAAGTCATAAAGAAACCCCTCACCCTTGCTGAGCTCAGCTAGTTTACTGTTTCCTTAATCTGGGCTATCCGTAGACTGAAAGCCTAAGGGCTGAAACCTAAGATTCAGGCTGGGGAACTCTGGAATGGGGTTTGTGCTTGGTTCAAAGGAGGGTGCAAGGGTCATTTCCTAGATGCTCTGAATGCCCATAAAAGACAGTTTGGGGATGAGCCTGTTCCCTTCCCCACCCTGTTGGTGGGGGTCAGGTATAGCAGGAGCACCACATTCCCCAGCTCTTCCATAGTGGCCCATTGCTGAGAGGAGGAGGGGTGGCCCTTCCCCTTGCACCATTAAGTATGTGCTTGCCTGCCTATCCCTGGCCCCAGGGACCCCGGATGGAAACAAAGAGCGCTCACATAATTCTTTAATCATTTTTCTCAGAAATACATGTAATGGCATTATGACAGAGGTTTCTGGTTTGTGTGTTTCAGCTTGCTTGGACCTTTTCTTCTTTCTGCACATAGTTATAGATTTAATAAACCCCTTTTGCTCTCTCTAAGGTGCTCCACTGCCTGGCAAATCCTATCCGAGACCCCACCTCGAGGCTGCCTGCCTTTCTTTCTATTTCTGTTCTGTTTGAACCTGTGACACCAAGCAGTATTCAAATGAAGCTGGGATTGGTTTTATAAAACACTTTTAAAATGTCCAATTCTACCTCTGTTCACAGGCATCTAAGAATTCAAACGGTCAAACAAGTACTGCTGTGTACATCTTGTTCATGTGTGGTTTTGTGCTAGAATAGCAAACAGAGGTCTTAATTTTAACATACTAAGTTCTGTAGATGCCTATAGGATAAACTTTTTTTTATGGTACATGAACTGTACACAGCCCTGACACTGAAAAAATACTCCATTCTAATTTGTCATCTGTATTTTGCTATCAGCAATAAGAACTGGACACTTATGTAATGAAAGCACTCAGGAAATGAATCTATCATGTCTTGCCAAGACTGGTTTCAGAAGACTACACAACAACAAATACCAGCAGAACTACATTTGTGACAAGGCCGATGACATATTTCCTGAAACTGTTACTTAGCTGGTTTTATAAGGTTTTCCTGCTTAACATCATTCTTAAGTGAAAAAATACAAGATTTCTATGTAAGAAATAAATTTTCCTTAAGCAAGTGTTATGAAGACTAAGCTTCCAGTGGTTTTTAGGGACTTGGGATGAGTATAATTTCAGGTTTTGATCTGCAAACATAAAAGAAAAAGGTGTGAGAAAATTTAAAAAACAAAGAAAGAAATAAACTTTGACATTTCAAAATGGGAAAAGGCAAATTGGAAAAGGAAAATTGAGGCAAATTCCATCAGCATGGAAAGAGTATAGAGCAACTAATGAGCTCAGTTCCTCATTCTGCTTTTGACTGCACTTGTTATTTCAGCTCTCTCCAACAGAGTTTTCCCTCCAGCTTTTGGTTTTCTTGTTTAGTCAAGTTGAGAGATCTGCAGTGAAAAGGTACTCAGTTGACAATGATCAGAGATTGTCAGCTCTAGGAGCAACCATAAGTCTGACTCAGGTTGCTCTTGCAGCAAATAACAATCATAGCTCTTCCAGAAAGGACCCCAGATTGTATTGTCTGCCTGATACGAGCCACAAGTTCCTGCTACAAAGTCATCTGGCCCTAGTGTCTAAGAGCTGAATCACTCACCAAACTGATACTGAGAGTAAACACTGTGAGAGTGCACTTGTGACCTGATACCTGGCTGTAGGCGCTTTCTTATCAGGCTTTATAACTGCTTCAATGCCAAAGCAACAGGTCTATTTTCTGTTGATGTTTCTGGTCACTTATATCAGTAACATCAAATAAAACAACCAATTCAATAACTTCTCCTTAGAAAGGACTGAGAATCAACAACGATATGATTGCATGAAGAGGCATAATCTAATTCATCCAGCAAATAATAATATGTAACTCTCCAGAAAGCAATGATTCACCTAGTCTTTCCAAAGTTACCTCTTTATTCAGAGTGGGTGGTCATCTGAATGGACAGCATGATGTATCGTTATCTAGTCCTTACTAAAAGCAGGATTAACTCAGTTTGGCTCCTTTTCTAAGTCTGTATGCCAAATATTTAGTATGCTTTCAAGATTAGAATAATGGCTGGTGATCCCATGATACTGCCTACCCTTCAAATCATAAAATCATAGAATCATAGAATCACTGCGGATTGGAAGGGACCTCGAAAGATCATCTAGTCCAATCCGCCTGCCACAGCAGGATCACCTAAACCAAGTCACACAGGAACTTATCCAGTCGGGTCTTGAATATCTCCAGTGAGGGAGACTCCACAACCCCACTGGGCAGCCTGTTCCAGTGCTCCGTCACCCTCACCGTGAAGAAGTTTCTTCTCAATAATAATATTGTGAAATAATGTGAATCCATTTAAATTAATTTAATAAATTGAAATAAATAGGATTAAATAACATTAATCATAATTAGGCACTGGAAGGTAAGAATTAGCTGAGCACCTTCTTAACTTGTAGCTTAAATCATATTGTTTAGAAGCAAAGTAGGGAAAACTTTTCTCTGTAGAATAAGAAATGTTTCTGTGTAATCTGTTTATTTAGTACTCATAGCAATGCAGATATTTAAAATATACACCGTAATAACTGAATAACTGAACAGACAGTTCAGGGTGTGCCCACTTTAGACACATCAAGAAAGCCAAAATGAGATTCAAATTTTGTATTACCCACATGCACAGGAATCATGTTGTTCCTACCAGGAAATGTCTTTCTAGATGCATTATTTTATGTTATCAGAAAAGCAAATACCTTCATGCTGAGTAGCCACTGTTGTTACAGAGGCAGTAAAACCAATTTAAAGAATACGTTGCAGCTTTGAATTAGCCAGACATTTTTCTATAAATTCTGATGTTTCTAACAATGCCCCTGCAGGAATGGAAAGAAGGAAAATAGGTGGTTGGGACTATGTAAACTTGGAAAAAAAAATCCAGTCTGATAGTTTACAGAGATTTGGGATTCTGATATATTGTACACTATGTATTTCTGAGAACCCTTAAATGAGGTTGATAAATGAAGAGCGCTCTGGCTTCACTACCCCCAAGATTGTTACCCACCTTGTCTTGCAAGGACACAAATGGAAAATTATAGAGACTGAGGGAGTGTCATATACATTTAATTTCTGAACGAAGGTTTAAGTTACTGTTTTTCAGCAACTAAACTGACAAATTTTGTTGCTGAACTGTATTTAAAGATCATGGGATTCAGGTGCCTCTCACAGGAAGACAGAGGAGAGATGAAGGTCATGGAACTCTCTTAGCCATGTTTGCTGAGTGGGGGGGGCCCTTGCTGACACAGCCATGCAGTCGGTCTCCATGTTGGGTCCCACAAGTGGCTGGAACTGTGCCACCGCCACCACCATCTTAGAAAGCATTGATCAGCCGGAAGAGAGACTATCATTTCTGATGCTGAGAAAAACTGAGGATCCTTTCAAGTATTGGGGAGAGAAGAAGAATTCCTTCGCGTTTAGCTGAAGAAAGCAGAAGGACTCAAGGAATCCGTAAACCTTGGGCATGGAAGACAGAGTCAGGGTTCTTTGTTTGAAAGCATGTCTCCTGCATCGAGGTGTTGAGGAATCAGGCCTGCCTGATGAGTGTTGAGCAGGAGAGGCTGCACTGAAGAACTGAAGAATCGCCAGTATAGACAGCCAAGGGTGCTGCTGTCTGCAGACAGGGGTGACACATGAGTAATAGAGAGTGCGGTGGTACTCATCTCTGCTCGACAGACATGTTCTTTCCCCAGGTCTCTAATGTGAAAAAAAACAAGGACCAATACAATAGTGACCTCCCATTGTATTTTTCTCAGAATATGTGATGGCATTTGTGACAGAGTTTCCAGTTTGTGTGAACTAACTTCCTTAACTTTTTCTTCTTTTCTGTATACAGTTATAGAGTTAATGAACCTTTTTCCATGTTCCTTAAGCTGTTCATTGTCTGGCAAACGCTATCTGAGATCTCATTGAGACCTAACTGCTTTGTTTTCTTTTCCTTTATCTTTAATTGTCATCTTGAATCCACCACACAGGAGAAAATACTAAAATATTTGTGAAAGGAGGTAGCTTTTGTATGTTTTTGCTAAAAATGTTATTACCAGTAGTCAAATGAATTGTCCTTTCTATCTTCTTTGTTCATATTAAAACAGTATTTTGTGATCTTCAAATTATGTTGGTGGGAAACACTACATGGCTTTACAGAACACCACAGCTTTCAAGACCATGATGACTCCCATTGACATTTCCTTTCCATAGGAGTGCTTCTAGGCCATCTATGGAGATCACCTTTAGTCAACTCCAGAGCTTGAAGCATATCCACCATGCAATGAACACATTACCATCTATCTCCTCTGTCCTTTCTGTGAAAAATCTTTCAAACAGAGCAAGAAACCTGACAGAGGTCCTGAGGTCTTAAAACTCAGATGGCCTGGATAGACATTACAGAAACATGGTCAAAGACTCCAAGGCTCCCTATAAACCCCCAAAAAGGTGTGATCAAACTGCAACAAATACACTTTCTTTATGATGTTCTGATTAAAGGTATACTGAATGGCTTTCCGTCCTCTCCTTTCACCTCTGGTGGGTGAGGTTGCTAAACCCCTCTCTATTCTATTCCAAAAGTCCTGGTGGTCTGGTGAAGTCCCCACTGACTGGAGAAGGGGAAACATAATTGCTATTTTCAAAAAGGGTAGGAAGGAAGAGCCAGGGAACTACAGGCCAGTCAGTCTCACCTCTGTGCCCAGTAAGATCATGGAGCAGATCCTCCTGGAGGCACTACTGAGATAGGAGAATAGTGAAGAGGTGATTGGGCACAATCTGCATGGCTTCACCAAGGGCAAGTCCTGCCTGACAAACCTGGTGGCCTTCTATGAACAGGTCACAACATTAATGGATGAGGGGCGAGTGACTGATGTCATTTACCTGGACCTGAGCAAAGCCTTTGACACTGTACACACCACATTCTGGTCTCCAAGTTGGTGGAACATGGCTTTGATGGGTTGACCACTAGATGGGTAAGGAACTGGCTTGATGGCCGCACCCAGAGAGTGGTTGTTGATGGATCCATGTCCAAGTGGAGGCCAGTGCCAAGCGGAGTCCCTCAGGGATCAGTCCTGGGACCAGTCTTGATCAACATCTTTGTTGGTGACATGGACAGAAGCTTTGAGTGCACCCTCAGCAAGTTTGCTGATGAGATCAAGCTGTGTGGTGCAGCAGACACGCTGGAGGGCATCTGGAGGGCAGGGATGCCATCCAGAGGGACCTGGACAGGCTGGACAGGTGGATACAAGCCAACCTGATGGGGTTCAACAAGACCAAGTGTAAGGTCCTGCATCTGGGTTGAGGCAATCTTAAGCACAAATACATGCTGGGTAGTGACTGGCTGGAGAGTAGCCCTGAGGAGAGGGACTTGGGGGTGCTTGTGGACCAAAAGCTCAACATGAGCTGGCAGTGTGTACTTGCAGCCTGGAGGGCAAACTGGATCCTGGGCTGCATCAGGAGAAGTGTGGCCAGCAGGTCAAGGGAGGTGATTCTCCCCCTCTACTCTGCTCTCGTGAGACCCCACCAGAAGTACTGCGTCCAGTTCTGGAGCCCTTATTACAAGAAGGATGTGGACGTGCTGGAGCGTGTTCAGAGGAGGGCCACGAGGATGATCAGAGGGCTGGAGCACCTCTCCTATGAGGCCAGACTGAGAGAGTTGGGGCTGTTCAGTCTGGAGAAGAGGAGTCTCCGAGGTGACCTTATTGTGGCCTTCCAGTATCTGAAGGGGGCCTACAAAAAGCCTGGGGAGGGACTTTTTAGGATGGTGCGTAGTGACAGGACTGGGGGCAATGGAGCAAAGCTGGAGATGGGTAGATTTAGAGTGGATGTGAGGAGGAAGTTCTTCACCGTGTGATGAGAGCCTGGAATGGGTTGTCCAGGGAGGTTGTGGAGGCCCCATCCTTGGAGGTGTTTAAGGCCAGGCTGGATGAAGCTCTGGCCACCCTGACCTATGGTGGGGTGTTCCTGCCCATGGCAGGGGAGTTGGAACTGGATGGTTCTGTGGTCCCTTCTAACCCTGACTGACTGTGTGACTTGGTCTAGGTGATCCTGCTGTGGCAGGGGCACTGGACTAAATGATCTTTGAGGTCCCTTCCAGTCACTAATGACTCTATGATTCTCTTCTCCATTGTAGGAACAACAGTCCAGCTGAAGAATTACAGAGACAGTGTAGTCAGACTTGTCAGCACCAGTGGTAGACCCATAAAGTTGCAAAATTACTTAGCAGTCTGTCACAAATCTTTATTTCCAGAAACTAAATGAAGTTATGTGGTTAGATTTATAGAAAATTTTGCAAGCTCCTAAGTTAGTCATTGCTGCAGGGCTTACATTTTGTCTGTCAAGTTCCTGCCTAGGGCAAAGACATACACACACATCAGAAAAACCAACGGGGCTGACAATAAAACACTGACACATCCACAGTCATTGCACTCTGCATGAGATGAGTATTAGCATTTCAATAACTTTCTCTGACATTTGACAACATAGCATTCAGCAACAGATGTTTTATTATTGCCTTTAATGGCCATAAAGCAGAAAATATTACATAATGTAGAGGAAGCATCCTGAAAGTCTGGCTGTATGCGAGTATAATTTTATAGCACTGTTTGGCTTCTGAGGGATTTCTTGACTAACAGGTGCATCATTATACACATCAGCAACTCACTAAGTAGAACAATAATATGATGCACATTGCGATGCTGTAACTGACACAGAAAATGAACTCTCTGAAGGAGTACAATAGATTGGCACTTCTCTTGTAGAAGTGCTGTTTGAATTGACAGCCTTCGGGTTAGAAATCTTCCTGAATGTTATTGCAAAGATCTGAGAGCTGGTTTGCCCTGATGAATTGCATGAAAGGAAGCAAAAGTAGTGCCACTGCTCATTAAGAGGAGCAACCAATCGACATCCGTGAGACATTTATCCAAGTTGGCTTCTGTGTTATCACGATTCACCAGAAAATGTCAAGGGCATTCAATTTTACAGAGATATTCAACCACATCCATTCATTTCCAATCCCATTACTCCTTGAACATAATAAGTTAGTCATACCACCAGCTGGGAAAAGTAATCTGATGGAAAGGTTTGTAAGGAAACGCTGCCTTCCTCCCTCACAAGGAGCTCGACTTCTCTACCCAAACACAGAACTCGCTAGGATCGGATCTATAATTTGGTGAAATGCCAACATTTCAGATGAACGGCATTTGTCTACAATTCTTCTCATGTTTTGTTTTTCTAAAAGAAATAAAAAATCACATCCATCTTCTATAGATGGAAACCTGAATGTGTCAGAGACTGAGGAAAGAGCTGTCCTTTTAAGTTCATCCAATTCCTAAACTTAAAAAAAAATAGCACAAACCTGTTTATACAAAATCAACGAGTTTGTATAAAGTGAGTCTCTACTTCAAAATCATATTAAAGGCAGTCTATGTTAAGTGGTTCTAAAAAGACCTCCCTGTTAGTTTCCTTTTATGTTTTTGATTTATTAAATGTCCTTCTGAGGGATCTGGCTTCATTCAGCAATTCAGACTTGCACAAAGCCTCCTGCTTACTTAGGTCCTTCCAGGACAATTTCGGCTTAGACTGGAATGAAACTTCAATCTTCGCTCTGTTTCCTTCTTGAGTATTCAAGGTATTGTCTAGACATTTCACATTCGTTGCTGAAACTTCCCTAGTATCTAAAATTCACCTTTGATAAACCCCATTATTTAAGTTCTGGTTCTTAAATCAGCACTATGAGACAGAAGGAAATAAAGTGAAAGTGGATGAAACTGAGGAGTCCCAGAATAAATCAGAAAAAACTACTCTGCTGCACGTGACATTTCCAAATGAGGGCCACAATACACACCCATGCAAATTACCAACTCTAGGTACCTACAGAGGCTGCTCATTAACCTTCAGTTGTATTTTTTTTAAAGAAAGGCAAATACATGTTTTCATGAATGAAATTTAATATGAACCTACAAACCAGGTAATTAGCCTGGATTATCCTAAGCCAGGATAACATTCCACTCCACAAGGCTGTATTGGACAGGTCCTCAGGATTGGTTAAGCACAAAAGGGGAAAGTCCAAGGTTTTTCTTCTCTGAATAAGCCTTCCAGGCCCATTTCCCTAACTTTCTTTCTGCAAAGAACCCAAAACTATACCATAATGGCTAAAGCACATCTTTCAGGTGACCGGTAAGCCTAATATCTTCCTTGCACAGCAAACTCATATGTGGTTACCTTGTAAGTATGTCTATCTCCCAGGTGTGCAAGACATCTAACCTGCATGGGAAAGTCACAGGTAGCATGTGTTTCAACTACCCTGCCCAAGCCCTTGCTGTAACCACCACACTCATCAAAATGATGTTTATAAAATTCCAGAGATATTTAATAAAGCAAGGAGCAGTTTATGGCCCAGTTATTAAAGACTTCTCAGACCATGAGGGACACACATGGAAATGGGGGTGGTAAAGCAGCAGCAATAAGGGGATTTGCAGAGATCTGCTAGAAACATGGTAATTATTCACATGTACTTCAGTTTTCTAAGTTGACTCAAGGACTGGGTGGTACTTTGTGCTAGTCCTGATACCAACACAAAAATGAGGCAGTTTTGTTTCCAAAACTTTTACAGTCTGAACAGGAGGTAAGTTCCAACAAAAGAATATGGGAAGGCAAGCAGGAATAAAAGGACACAACAAAAAACCTAACATCAGAGGCTCTTCCTGGATTAAGGAACTTCCTAAAATTCCTAAACTACACACACACAGGCACCTTTACAAAAATTCCAGCTGGCATTGCAGACAGTCTGCATGCATCGGTTATGTGACATCTTCAGGAGATAAAAAACCAAGACACATGTGTTGTTCTGAAACCTCTAGCAGCTGAAAAGAAGGTGCTAGCTTGGTCTACCTACAAATGACAAGTATGAGAAGCAATGACAAAGATGCCACAAAGCCTACCTGTCACCCAGCTGTGTATGTGAGCACTGGGATGGTGGTGCAGCCTTGATGGAACACTGCCGAATACAGAGCGTGGGCTGGTATCCAGACAAAGAAATGCTGATCACTCTTTCAACAGTTATCAACCTCCAAATAAAAATTGCTACAAGGACACAAAGAACCATCCTTCACAATGGAAAAAGAACTTAAATTGTAGGGGACTGAACATAAAAGGGGAGGTCTTGTTAAGCTACAATAGAGAACAAAGTCCTAATGATAATTTTTAAATACCTGTGCCAGTTTCTCTTTTACTTAATAGTATGCTTTGAACTTTTAATGAGAGAGTGAGCAGAAAAATTAAGGTATAAAACCCCCTGGTTTTAAGGCTTAGGTAAGTAGGCAAGAGTAGCACATTTGTTCAATATTCATGCCCCCTAGGAGACAATTACCCTGAAATCATTACCTTTATTTATTCTCCAATCTCATGGATCCTGTAAAACTTTTAATGAAATAATACATAAAAGTGGGTTCCATTCAGCTATGAATTGTTTGCTGAATGTTGCTCATTAATTGTTTGCTAATGCAACACATTTTTTCCCCCTATTTGTCTCTTGACATTATTATAATGAAGAACAATTGCTTTATACAGAAAGTTGTGCAAATATTGTAAATCATGACTTCTTTACCACTCTAATATCTTACCCTGCAGTGAACTTTTTTTTTGTTAATTAACCTTCTATTGTTTGTCATTCCAATTAAACAGGGCAATTACTTAAAGGGTTACATGAAGAGCTGTGAAAGCTAAGAAAAATAAACCCCTCAAAAAAAAACCTGATGAAGGAAGAAAAAGTCTTTAGAAGAATTAAAACAAAAAAAAGCTTTTTTTTTTTTTTGCATTTGAGAGCTTAGTGACAGCTCCACGGGCAGAAAGAAATCTGACCTGTGTTGTCCATTCTCTCAGTGAAATCTAGACTGACCTCTTCATCACCACTCACTGTCCTGGGTTCCGCTAGGTTAGAGCCAATTTTCACAGCCAGGCCAGTTATTTTGTATTGTTCAAGCAGACTTTCCTCAACCCATTTGGTTTTATTTTGTCTTTCATTTTGTCTTCCTTCTCCTCCTGAATTAGGAGAGGTGGGTGAGTAGCTGCATATTTCTTGGTTGCCAGGTAAATTTAAACACTGACACCCATAAAACTCTTCTTTGTGTATGATGTTCCACTGGGACTTATCCCATCTCATACAGATACTAGAATGTTACCTGCAAGTTCTATCGCAAAGTAGAACTGTCTTCAACAAATGTCACTCCCATCTTTAAAAAAGGGCAAGAAGCCAGGGAACTATAGACCATTTGGTCTCACCTCTGTCCCTGAAAAGGTCATGGGACAAATCCTCCTGGATGTCATCTTTTCTGTAAAAAACGAAAGTTATTTGGAGGGGTCAGCACAGATTCATCAAGAGGAAGTCATGCTTTCCCAGTCTGATGGACTTTTATGTCATGACTGGCTGGCTGAATGTAATCTACCTTGACAAGCAGTTTTGAATTTTCTTTGGTTTTGTGAATTTTGTCCATCACCTGTGATCTTATAGGGGTGTCCTCTGAAAAAAACAATCATCCTCTTTCTGATCTAGTAACCAACCTTAGATTTTATAACATTCACCATTTCTCCAGAAGTACTTGAACTATCCGTACTGATATTTACCCTCACTACTGAATCTGGAAGGCTCATCAGATACGTATAAAATGGGCTGTGACCTGCAGGACACCCTCTTCCTCACAGACACAAACGCAGAATTACATGAATCACAGCGTAACACAGTGAAAAATTTAATTTTTAGACAAATGAGCTGAACTTAACATTTCCTTCCCAAAGAAAGCAGTCAGTGGTGTTACATGTGCCCAGCTGGGCATGTATGCTTATGGGCACATTTGAAGACAGGACCTGCCAACCAACAACACTTTACCAAATAACCAGGCAACTACAATAGATCATCTACAAACACAGTCTGCCCTGTTATCAGAGGCTGAGTTGAACTTACAGTGAAATCATCAGTCTCCTAAATTTTCAGTACCTTCTTGATTGAAGACCTTTTCTTGGTATTGATGATGTGCTTGCCTCAGACCTGGCTTGCACACTCATTCCCAAGAGCTCTCATGCAAGACACTGTTCAGGTTTGGGTTTTTTTTTTGTTTTCTGGTTTTAAATGTCACAGCTCCCAGGTGGAGACAGTAATCCTGTACAGTGGTGGTTTTTTAGTGGCATGGTTAGTTAAGGAAGCTCCCACCTCGAGGATTTTTATGGTGCTCCAGCATCTTAGCACACCAGGGCAGTGACAGTCACCGGGGAAGAAGTCTCTCAAAGGCAATGTACCATGTAACTACACCTTCACAGAATGTAACTACACCTTCTGGCACTCCATTTCCCCAATATTCTCAGTGAAGTATCAGAAACACTTCTTTGGAATTAAAGGATCTAAGCCAAACACCCTCTACTGAGGTGAAATCATTTCAGACTTAGCAATGCTGAGTTCTGACACACATGCATTTAGACAGCTAAAGCATGGGTTTTTTCTAATGCTTTTAGGTCTTTTGCTGTAAGCTTCTAGGTTTCAGTATGTTCTTGTTTTCGGTTGGTAGCAGTACAGACAACTTTCATTTGTTGACGGATCTTCCCCCCTTTGGTTTTGAGGATTCTGTACACAAAAGAAGCCAAATGCTGATTCTTCCAAGTCTTGTGTTCCAAAAATATTTAGGTGAAGAGCAGAGCTATAGAGGCTATTAGTGCTTCTTAAGAGAAAAAATAACTACTTCCATTAGGCTAAGTGCAGCAAGTCCACACAAAACACAATACCTTGAGTGATTATGAATGTTTATTATTAATCAGTGTGGATCTGGATTGAATTAATAACCTGTAAAAATAATTATTTTAATATTAACAAGAATTAGAAGATGCAACAAATTAACCAACTTTTACTTTGAAACTGACTGAAGCCTTGGAAAAGATTTACTAAATCTGGAGTACCGTATGGATGTGGTACTACTAGGACTACAAATTTTGGTGTTACTTCATTTAAAGTCTAGTGCAATTGAAATGTTAACTTCACTTTCAGAATCACTTTTTGAAATGCATTATTAAATATGAAAGGGAGAACCAAGGTGTAATTTTTTTTCTGTCCATAATATGACTGAAGATCTCAAAAATAATACCTATAAAAGAGCTCACTTGGAAAGATGAATGAGTTATCACTCAGCCAGGCTCTGTTGGTAAGGCTGCACACATCTGTGAAGAGCAGCATCAAAAAAAAAGGTGGGTGAACATTTCAGAACCGATGGCATGAAGGAACAGCTGACATCCAGTTTAAATAACAGAGGAGTAGGAAAAGCGACATGAGCACTGGGAAAATGAAAACAAAGGGACATTAAAATATGAGGCTGGAGCTAGGACAGAATTGTCATCAGTATTAACCAAAACCTCAGGTTACATGAGAGCATGGGTTCAATTTACTAACACATAAACAGTAGTTTTCATCACCCCAGCTCACACATTTACATCCCTGTTACGCAAATACTAGTCACTTGCTATAAAGAAGATACTATAAACCCTAAACTACTCTAATCTGAGGAACACTGAGGTTTTGAAGCAGTCTAAGCATTCAACTGCGAGAGCAAATGACTGCCTCAAGACATATGAATCAAGTGTAAGGCAGAAGTTTGTTGGGGTTGTGAGAATGCCTAAATAGAAAACAGACTATTCAGTTAATAATTCTTATCACTATAAATGACACACTGAATGAATCCCATATCTTCAGCTGCCTCTAATATTCCAGAAGGAACAAAACCAGTTTTTTTACTTCTTTTAACAAATACTTTATCTTGGATATGTGACTATTTTGCATACTCTTTCATTTTCTACAAGTGCACCAAGAGATGCCACAGTACAGTTTGCCCAACAACTTTAAATTCTTGGAAATGCACCTGAGATTTTGTTCAATCATGCATGCCCTCAAAGTAACACCACTTGGCATCCGGCAGAAATACATAACTCAAGTGAAACCATTAAACACTGTAAAATAACATCTCACCTTCTTCCTTGGGTCCTCTGGGGTTGTTTGTTGTCACGTAGGGCAGGGTGACAGTATAAGTCAGAAGTTTATTTAAAGATAATTGGCCATCTGGAGTAGAATTTCCATAAATCCATTCTAACTGAACTTTTATTGTGTCTTATGCATCAGCACACTACTAGACTCAGTGACGAAGAGTCTGCAAAGCCTTCAGCCTCCTTGGACTAAACTTTCATTAAAGCAGGGATCGTAATACAAAAGGAAACAACTCAACATTTTAGAAATAAAGAAAAAACAAAAGAAAGAGCATCTCAACAAACACATCTGTTTAGTAGTTATAGGAGATTAATAAAGAATTCTTCATTAGTTTGAAGTTCTTTAGAGCGTATTTTTTCCCTCGTACCATGGCAATAATGAAAGTCTCCTCCTCTAAGCTAAAGAGACCCAGCTCCCTCAGCCTCTCCTCAAAAGGGACAGGTTCCACTCCCTTCATCATCCTCGTTGCTCTATGCTGGACTGCTTGCAGCAGCTCTGTGTCCTTCTTGAATGGAGGGGCTCACAACTGGACACAATATTCCAGGTGTGGTCTCACCAGGACAGAGTAGAAGGGGAGAAGAACATCTCTCCATCTGCTAACCACCCCCCTTCTGATCCACCCCAGGATGCTGTTGGCCCTCTTGGCCATAAGATAAGAGCACACTGCTGGTTCATGGTCATCCTGCTGTCCACCAGGACTCCCAGGTCCCTTTCTCCTACACTACTCTCCAATAGGTTAGTCCCCAGCCTACACTGGTACCTGGAGTTGTTCTTGCCCAGATGCAAGACTTTACATTTGCCCTTGTTATATTTCATAAAATTTCTCTCTGCCCAGATCTCCAGCCTGTCCAGGTCTCACTGAATGGCAGCACAGTCTGCTGGTGTGTCGGCCACTCCTCCCAGCAAAGTTGCTGATAGTGGACCCTAATCCCTCATCCAAGTCATTAATGAATAGATTGAATAGGACTCGTCTCAGTACTGACCCTTGGGGGACTCCACTAGATACAGGCCTCCAACTAGATACAGTCTAAAGTCTGTGCAATTGACCACTACTCTCTGGTTTCTATCTTGCAGCCAGTTGACGATCCACCTCGCTACCCGATCATCCAGTCCACACTGACTCAGTTTCGCTGCAAAGATGCTGTGTGAGACCATGACAAATGCTTTACTGAAGGCAAGATAGACCACATCCCGGACACAGGATTTCACCTTTATCCTTGATGTGTTTCACAAGTTTCCTGATAGCCCATTCTTCCGATCGTTCTGATTCTCTCTGGATGGCAGCCCTGCCCATCTGAAATACAGAATATAATCACTGGCAGCAACTACAGAGCAATACAGCCCTCATTAACCATGCAAGTACTATCCAAAAGGTGTGGAAGTCCTTCACCAGATAATAAGTGTTCCTTCATGAGTCACAAATATAAAAACTGCTCCTTTTGTCTCTGGCTTCATTAGAAAAGAATTTGCACAGATTTTGAGCCCTGTGTTTCAAGTTTAAGCATCTGGCAATGTTGTGGAAGCATACACAGCATGATTGGGAACCACTTGGGAAATCACAGCAATCCCTTATCAAACACAAAGACAAACTTTCACGTAAAGTTAAAGAGGCAGCTTGCTTTCATCCAAAACACGTCCTGCAAGACATGGACTCTTTGTCTTTCCACATAGCCATTATCAGTGACAGAAAACAATGAAGGAGACAGCTGTAGAAGAGAAAATCTGCATCCACCTGAATATTTTTTCTATTGAAACAATGAAATGCTTGTTTATAAACTAATCAGACATTTCAAAAATGCAATACACTGGTCCACACAATCTGCCATGGACAGACCTACAACAACAGCCTGGAATGGCTGGCTCCACAGTGTTGAAAACAATAAAGCCTCAAAAAGAAATGAAGAGATACTCCTTATTTAACATATAGACTATTTCATAAAAAGCAATGAGAGAAAATACAGGACTTTAAAAAAAAATTATAAAATACCCGCTGATGGTGTTAATTTCATTCTATTTGCTGCCACCTCGGTTTGCTAGGAAGACTCATCACAAAACACAAACCCCACCACCAATAAAGAAGAGAAATCTTATGAAGGGAGTGCAGCAGAGCTTGGTGACGTGCCAAATGTAGAAGACTGATTTGAGAAATGTTAGTGTACAGCCACACGTAGTCCAAATGGCAAACCTGCATCCCTCTTTGAAAGGCACACTATTAGTTCGGTTCTTCGTTGAGGCATCATTCCCACACACACAACTGCATAATTTTACAATTACAGCAGTGCTTGCATCAGCTGGTATCTGTTAAAGAGTGATCAATAGTTAAAACACAGGGGTGGATGCATGCATGCCAATAGATAGTCTTTCCAGAGCAGAACAGGGTCAGAAGCTGAAGTAATTACTCACTCTGCCTGCCACAAGCTCTAATAGCTTACATTTAATACCTGGAAGCAGTGGAATGCAACCAAAGGTTATACAAGAATTACAAATTAGAGCACAGCTCTCTCAGGGATAAAGGGCAGTCAGTCTCACATTATTTTGATAACTGATTACTATATTTCTTAAAAGCAAGTTTAGATAAATATTTTTTCTAATGCATTACTTCTATCCCTTAAAAGACCTTAACTCTAACAAATGGCAGAACAAGCAACCTCCATTAAATCTTGCATCTCAAACACATTTCTTTCTGCTTCAAATGTAAAATTGCACTGCGGTTTTTCATATATTTAACATGTTATAGAGACTAATCTTTGTAAATCAGAAATAGAATAAATCAAAGGCTTTTTATTAATACTACAGACCACAGTGGAATGTCAAGTATTTGCAACATTGCACCTAAAATGTGCAAGTATTAATGGTGTGGTTCATTGAGGTTTTATGACTTTCATTATCCTCTCCAAATGCTCACTCTTATTTTATTGTGTCTTTGATTTTGTAAATCTACTGATTTTTGAGAAATTTCTTCTCCACTTTCCAGTTTAGGGCTGTTTAATTAAATCTTTAGAAGTCATCCTTTAGGAGCAGAACAACTAGGAAGTTATTTGTCTTTCGACTCCAGAAAAGGCAGCAACCCCACGGCAGACTAGCCAAGTCAGAGGGAAGAGTCTCTCTTTCCAGATATTAAAGCCACTGTTGCTGAGAATGATCCTACACTGCCTGCCCACCTTCTTTGGATATTATTGAGCTAACACTCATCCAAAAAGTCTAATGCTCATATGCAGATGCAGGGCAAAGGTGTGTAACTGTACTAACTGTACTGAAGCTCACAACCTTATTATGAGCAATCATAACACTCTTCATTGTTGCACTTGCACAGGATATTTATTGTTGTCTTCCCCCCCACTGTTTTGTTTTTTTTTTTCACTCAAATGAAAAAAAAGGGAAGGACAACCAGGACTGGAGAGCTATAATATGCTGAAAAGCCATTTCAGCCCTTTTCCCACCACGTACCACAAATAGATTTAAGTTTAGTTAATTTAACTTCTTCATGAGAATACTAGACTTTGAAGACACGGCTTCTATTTTACTCTATTGGGAGAAGAAGCACAAGAATGTGAGAAGAATCATTATCACTGACTTTTCATTTCTTCATAAAATTTCATAGTAATATCCAGCAAGATACTGGAATATGAATTTAGTTCTCTCTACTTCTTCTTTCCATGGATTAAGGGACAGAGAACATAAGAAAAGTTACATGATATCACACTCTATTGAGAAAATAGACAATTCCACACATATGAATGATCAGATAAGCCTGAATACTAAACCAGTCTTAAAAAACATAAACCAATCACATCTTAAATTCTATTTTCATTTTATATCTTGGCTTCTGACAGTAAAGATTTGACCCTTTTAAAGTTTTTCTTTAACAATCCTATTATAAAGTTATGGGCCCATTATATCGCTCAGAACGCGCACAGCAAGGCAGCCAGTACCAGTGACTGGAATCCTGCTGTTTCTTGAGGTTTCTAAGGTGGTCATGGGGTTTCCTGATCGAGGGAAGACTTAGGGAGGACAGAGGTAGTCAGCATCTCTCACGAGTGTAACTGAAAGGGGAACCTGTGGAAGTTTTCAATGTGGCAAAGCCGGAAGTCGCGCTCAGACCGTGCACAACGAGGCAGCTAGCTGTCTGCTTAGTGGAGCGCAAGGGAACACAATAAAACACAAACAACAAAAAACCCAAAACACAAAACCAAAAAAAAGGTGGCAACCTAGCAGAAGAAGTAGGCCATGCTATGGTCACCAGTCCAAATGGATGTGGGAACCCAAACAGAGCTTCCTCAACAAGATGAGGCTGTGCAGGTGACAGGCTGCAGGGACTGCTACAGCCTCTCACTGATCTCAAGGAGCACCTGTGAAGATGGCTGTGGGTTCTGGATTTGGTGAAATCATGTTTGCTTATGGTATTTCTGCATCGAACTCTCTTCCAGCCTACAAGGAGTTAAGTCATCTCTGCTGCGGTGATGTTTACTTTTCCCTCCTGTAGGCTGTGCACAGGGCAGGGGGCCGGGGTCCAGGGGGTGCAGAAGTGAAGGGGAGAGGTGGCTGCCACAGGGGACAGGCTGAAGAGGTGGAGTGGGCCAGGCAGATTTTGGGGGTCCTTAATTGGGAACAGGGTATTCCTCTTCCCCTCTTTCTGGTACCCCCTCCCTCTTTGTGTGTCTTGGGAGTCTGGTTTTGGTTTCATTTTGGCTGGTAGGACACTGTGGCCTGTCTGTCCTTCTGTGGCTCTCTGTCCCTCTTCTGCTTCACCTCCCCACCCCTTTTTTCCCCCCTTCCCTTTTTTGTTTAGTCTTCCTTTTTATCTTCCTCTTATCTCTATCCTCTACTGCAAATTTCTAGGCTGATGCCTATGAAAATACTTAAATTGATATTTAAGTTTTGCTTAGGAGATTTCCCAGTCTTTCCTTTTTACTCCCCCTCTGTCTGTGGCTTTCATCATCTCTTAGGAATCAGGGGTTATAAGGTCTGGGTGGGGAGAGGGGTGGACTTGAACTGAAGAACAACATACTTTTTCCCCCTTTTTCCCTTTTCCTTTCCCTTTTTTTTTTTGTTTTTTTTTTTTCCTACTTAATAAAATCTTTAATAAAGTTGAGTATTTCTAATTCCAGTTTCTGGACATGTGTATACTTTACCTCTTTTCTCCCTCTCCAGGGGGTGGGAGGACATTTCCATCTGCACGACTGAGCAGATTATAACTTTGTGGGCTAATGTGGTGCTAAACCGTGACATTGTGTGCAGTGTGAGTATGTAGATTATCTGCTTAACCGAGTAACGCAGCTGAAGATGAGGCTGAAAGTGGAAGTAGAAAAGTTCAGGAGAATTAGGGAAACAGAGACAGACTGGTGGAGTCAGGCTCTGCAGTCTGGGCAACAGCCAAATAACAGCCAGAACCAAGGGGACCCTGTATCCTGCACCTCTCAGATGGAAGACAGAAGCCTAAGTAGAAGGGGTGAGTGGAGGCTGTGGCAGAAGGCAAGCACCCCCATTGCTTGCCTCACCTCCTCAGGTGCCTCTGAGGAACAGATATGAGCTCATCCCAGAAGACAGTCAGTCTAATAGGGATGTAGACAATAGGCAACCTATTCCAGAGGTCTTATCACAATCACATAAATCAGATGGGTCTTCCAGGAATATGACAACCTCCTCCACAAAGAAGAAGGCTACTAGTTATTAGAGATTAACTTCTGAAGGGAACTAAGTTCTCAATATGTTGAGTAGACCCTCATCATAAAGAAGCCTGTGGTCTAACTGGAGCCCAAATCAAGGATATAACTGTGATGCTCCCTAACCGGGTGAAATCAACTGAGTTCACCCACTACTGATATTCCAGGCAGATGGGGAGGAAGCTGCATTCTGTAGCTTGAGAGGAACAAAATAAAACCTCAAGGCTTTAAGACAGTTGGTCAAAGAGTTAGGGTGAAAATTACATTGTTTTCATTACTTCCATTTTCAGGTGAGGACATGTGCTGGAATAGAAGGATTCAGTCCATAAATGTCTGGCTATGAGACTGGTGCTACAGACAGTGCTTTGCGTTCTTTGATAATGGCTGGGTTTGTAAGACACAAGAACTGACAGTGACAGAGGGAAAAGGTTTATCTCAGAAAGCAAAAAAGATTCTGGGGCAGGAGTTGTCAGGGCTCATTCAGAGAGCTTTAAACTAGATTCAAAGTGGGGTGGGATTTTTGCTGGGTGGGTACCAGTGAGGCAGAACTCTGGTCCTGATGAAGATCAGGAGGCCTTCCATCTTCCTAGGGTGAAACTGAAGCTCTCAGCTGACTCCCTGAAATGCCTGTACACCATGCACACATCATGGGGAACAAGCGGGAGGAGTTAGAAATCTGTGTTCAGTCAGGTGATTGTGATCTGGAGGCAATTACAGAGAGCTCGCATGACTGGAATGTGGTCTTGGATGGTTATGTCCTTTTCAGGAAAGACATGCCAGAAAGGTGAGCTGGTAGAGTTGCTCTTTATGTAAAAGACTAATAGGAATGTATTGAGGTCTGTCCAGGAGTGGATGAAGCTGGGCAGAGAGAAATTTAATGAAATATAACAAGGGCAAATGTAGAGTCTTGAATCTGGGCAAGAACAAACCCAGGTACCAGTAGAGGCTAGAGAGTAGTGTAGGAGAAAGGGACCTGGGAGTCCTGGTGGACAGCAGGATGATCATGAGCCAGCAATGTGCTCCTGTGGCCAAGAAGGCCAACAGCATCCTAGGGTGGATCAGAATGAGGGTGGTTAGCAGATCAAAGAGAGGTTCTCTTTCTCTTCTACTCTGCCCTGGTGAGACCACATCTGGAATATTGTATCCAGTTCAGGGTCCCTCAGTTCAAGAAGGACATGGAATTGCTGGAGAGAGTCCAGTGTAGAGCAGCAAAGATGGTGAAGGGAGTGGAACATGTCCCTGATGAGGAAAGACTGAGGGAGCTAGGTCTCTTTCACTTGGAGAGAAGGAGACTGAGGGGTGACATCATTAATGTTTATAAATACTTGAAGAGTGGGTGTCAGGAGGAAGGAGGTAGGCTCTTTTCACTGTCATCCAATGATAGGACAAGGGGCAATGGCTGTAAGCTGGAACATAGAAGACTTCACATAAATATGAGAATGAACTTCTCCACAGTGAGAGTGGCAGAGCACTGGAAAGGGCTGTCCAGGGGCTTATGGAGTCTTTTCTGGAGATGTTTGAAACCCGTCTGGACATGTTCCTCGGCAACTTGATCTACGTGATCCAACTCTGACAGGGGGACTGGACTAGATGAACTTTCAAGGTCCCTTCTAAGCTCTAATATTCTGTGATTCTGTGATAAGTGCATGTTTAAAAACCTTGAATTCTCTCTCTCATACTCCAAATATTCCCTCATGGGAAATGTGCTTCAGCTCCGTGATCATCTACATGGACCCGCTCCAACATCCCCATGTCCTTACTAAGTTGAGGGCCCCAGAGCTGAACACAGTACTCCAGCTGGAGGTCTCACAAGAGTGGAGTAGAGGGAATCACCTCCTCCTGACCTGAAACTGGTATGAAGGGATTCAGTTCACTAGGTGCTCTGCTATGCAATCAAGAAAAACATTCAAGCCTGTTATGATAAACTGAAATTTAAAAATATACTTGAAAACCTGTGATAAATGCAAAAATACTCCTGGCAGTTAATGGAAAGTAGTTTTTGAAAGAACTGAAGACACTAAGGAACTTGAGGCTGAGTAAAAAGTCTACATTTAAGCACTTTGCTCAATACCACATGATGCTTCTAAAGGATCTGAGAGGTGAACCCAGGTCTCCCAAGGCCTCTTCACTGTTGCTTTAATGAAAAGAACATTGTTTCTCTCCATTATTGTTCCAGGCTGTTATTTCTTCTAGTTGACTTACCACACATTTTAGGCAAGGTGTGTGTCAAAACACATTTTCACTAATTAGTGAAAGTACATCTTACAAATACTGTATATGTAAAGATAAGAAAAGAGCGAAGAAAAGATAACATGAAACAAGTGCACAGTGATGTATATGCATTCCCTTTTCTTTCCCTCTGTTTCAAGAATCCTTTCACATCCATACTGACTAGAAGCACTTATCCACAGGACCATAAGTTCCTATGTAATTTCAAGACACACTTCATTATTCATTTGATTCGTTCTGCTGTCCCCTTGGAAACGATGTCATTAGTATTTGAGTATTAGTTCCATTCCCAAAGACTTTTACTCCCTTTTCTTGCTCTTGTGCCTACTTCTGTCGATCATTAATTAATGAACGACCGCTGATAACAGATTTACATGAAGGTACCCACTGGTGTAGGTGCCTGGATCTATTCACTAGGAAAATCCATACTTTCATTCACTGAGTATGCAGAAAGTAGAGCTGTATTGATATAATAGCTTTTAATGCATTTCCGTGCAGTCTGAAAAAGTGTGAGGCATCTGGTTAGACAGCAGATACACAGAGCAGTAGTGTAATTGAAAGGGACACTACATACATTTTACTTCCCAATTTCACAAGTAGTAAATAAAGTTTTAAGCCAGAATACTGTCTACCATGGAATGTCACCAGTTTAACTCTCCTACTGCTCACACAATGAGCAGGATCAGAGCCTAGATCTCAGAAGTAGATGAGCCAAGTAAAATCGTTAGCTGTGTCTTAGCATATTTCATTTCACAGAGTCTCTGAACAGAAGTTTCTCTCAAAATATCAGGCTTTTACAACGTCTAAAGGAAGTGGAATATGTAAAGTTTCAGATTATTGACATAATTTCACTGGCAATGACAAAAAAAGCAAAGCTGAAAAGAAAGCTGGAATTTCCAATGTCAGTGCAAGACTAAGGCACATCTGGACCTCAATGCAAACAATTCCAGAGAAGCTTATATTAGTTAAAGTTCACAGGAAAAAAAATGTATTAGATATTCAAATTGAGACTAGGTACTGAAAACAGAACAATTAATACTTCATTTTCTCTGTACTAAATGCAGTCATGGCTTGCCAATCTTAATTTCAAGCCCAAATGATTTTAGAACCATAACAAAAGAGCCTGTAATGTGTTTGATTTGTTTATATTTCAACAGTTAAATGTCCTTTATTATTATTTTTGACAGATTATTTAAAATTATTTTGCTCGTATTTCAGCAAAGGTGAAGAAAGATTTAGAACTACAAGCTGTCACAGTAAAGAAGGTCGATTTCACTTTCTCATACTGCATGTAATCAATTTACCACAGGTAAAACTCGGGGGGGAGGGTTGCGACAATGGAAGCAATGAATTAGTAACGTGTGATACTAAAACTGGTCAAAACATGGGAGTAATCCTGACACCATAGAAAATCTCTTTGGTATTCTTCTGCTTGAGCCAGATTTCATCCACATACTGGATTGCAATTCGTGCAGCATCATGATGTACGGGTCCTAAAGGAACTCAAAACCCACTGGGCAGCAAGGTCAGCAGTCAGCATGCAGTACCATACCAGCCCAGTTCAGCTCAGTGTTGCAGGACACAAGAAATGTTCTGGTCACATTTTGGCTATGAACATTGACAGATAAAGGTGCATGAGGAAGGTCGAGTAAGAGTCTAAGGCCAACCCACAATGACTACCAAAGCACAGAAAGCAGAGGCTTTCAGCAGACCCGCAGTAAAGACACAGCTTTGACTCTAAGCAACATGGAAAAATGGATGTGCCAGGGGACCACGTGCTTCCAAGATTTTAGAGAATGTGGAGCCACTGTAATATCTATAGAGAAATGTGATTTTCCTTTGCTCTTCACTGCTTTAGTCATTACAATCACATTTTCACATGCTGCACAAGTACAAAATGTTCATAGAATCATAGAATCATAGAATCATTACGGATTGGAAGGGACCTCGAAAGATCATCTAGTCCAATCGACCTGCAACAGCAGGATCACCTAGACCACGTCACACAGGAACACATCCAGGCGAGTCTTGAACGTCTCCAGTGAAGGAGACTCCACAACCCCCCTGGGCAGCCCGTTCCAGTGCTCCGTCACCCTCACTGTGAAGAAGTTCCTTCTCAGGTTGATGTGGAACCTCCCATGTTCCAGCTTACAACCATTGCTCCTTGTTCTATCACTACATGACACTGAGAACAGCCCAGCTCCATCCTCCCAACACCCACCCCTCAAATATTTGTAGACATTAATGAGGTCACCCCTCAGTCTCCTCTTCTCCAAGCTAAAGAGACCCAGCTCCCTCAGCCTCTCCTCATAAGGGAGGTACTCCACCTCTCTCATCATCTTCGTTGCCCTACGCTGAACTCTCTCCAGAAGCTCCACATCCCTCTTGAACTGAGGAGCCCACAACTGGACACAATACTCCAGGTGTGGTCTCACCAGTGCAGAGTAGAAGGGGAGAAGGACCTCTCTTGATCTGCTAACCACCCCTCTTCTGATCCACCCCAGGATGCTGTTGGCCCTCTTGGCCACAAGAGCACATTGCTGGCTCATAGTCATCCTGCTGTCCACCAGGACCCCCAGGTCCCTTTCCCCTACACTACTCTCCAACAGGTCAGTCCCCAGCTTATACTGGTACCTGGGGTTGTTCTTGCCCAGATGTAAGGCTCTGCATTTACTCTTGTTATAGCTCATTAAATTTTTCTCAGTCCAGCTCTCCAAATGTTAGGGATTTTTTTTGTATAATTTTTTTTGCTTCTTCATTCAGGTTGGAAAAGACCTCTGAGTTGGACATCAAGTCCAATCAATAACCCTACTCCACACCGTTTGCCAGTGGGCTAGATCTCTAAGCATCACATCTGAACAATCTTTCAACACCTCCAGGGATGGTAACTTTAAGACCCTCCGTGGGCAGCCTGTTCCAATTTCTGATTACTCTTTCAGTAAAAAAAAATTTTCATCATGTCCAGCCTAACCCTCCCCTGGTGCAGCTTGCAGCTATTCCCTCTTGTACTATCATTAATGGTCTGTGAGGAGAGACTAGCACGCACCTCTCTACAATGACCATTCAGATACTTGTAGAAGGTGCTAAGGTCTCCCCTCAGCCTCCTCTTCCTGAGGCTAAAGAGCCCTCGCTCCCTCAACCATTCCTCATGAGGCCTGTTGTATAGGCATTTCACCAGCTTCATTGCCTTTCTCTGCACCCACTTCAGCCCCTAAATGTTATTCTTGAATTGAGGTGTCCAAAACCAAACCCAGTACTCAAGGTGTAGCCTCACCAGTGCTGAGTACAGTGGGACAATCATTTTCCTACTCCTGGTGGCCCCACTACTTCTGACATAAGCCAGGATACAATTCATGTAGAGTCTAATCTGTTGGGTTTTTTAAAATATATTTGTGCAAAGCAGAATGGTGTTAAGCAGTCATCTCCTGAATACGAGGAGGAGAAAACTGCTCTTATGACAAATCTAAAGTAAATTCTCTGCCCCATTTTTTGTCTCCAGAACATTGTTTTCATAAATCTCTATGGGCGATAGCATTTTTCAACACCTGAAGTAAAACTCACACACACTGCTGCTTGACAGACTTTTCATGCAAACGCAAGCACAGATGTGTAAGATTTACTACAGTAATAAAAGGAATGATTAATTTTCACCACTACTTTCATCATATCTTCCTGGGCACAACAGCATAAGATGGAAATGGATGTAGCTCTGGAACACAGAGAAAAAATTGTATTTATCAAATATTCATTTTGCTTTTACTCACATGAAAGTGCCAGTGACATGAGAAATTTTCCTTATCCAGGCTACGTAAAAGCCAAGGACAGGCTGCAGCATTTTGTTTTGGATGAAAGTCATTCTTTATAAGGGCCACTGTATAATTCAAGTCAATTTACATAACAGTCAAATCCTGTTGCATCCTCCACCCACAGACAAGTGTGAGACATGGCCACTGATCCATTCAGTCTACAGTCAACCTAAAGGCATTATGAACAAAGGTAAAGGCCCCTAAAGTCCGTGAAGGGAAGGAAACTATAAGTACAGATGTAAGAGTTTGCTATATGAATAATGTAATGCTGCTGATTCCCCCTCCCATGGCAAACTGCAGCTCTGCATAGAATCATACAACAGTTTCACCTGGAAAAGACCTTCAAGTTCATCAAGTTCAACCTTTTCCTAGCCCTATCGTCACCACTAAACCATGTACCCCAATGCAAGATCTCCCCTTCTCTTAACCCCTCCAGAGGTGGTAACTCAGCCACCTCCCAGCACAACATTTCTAATGTTCTTGCTACTTTCCTTTATTTTTTCTTTGATTTTTTCCTTCTCTTTTTTTTTTTCATTATTTTTACAGAAATTCCTTTGCAGGTGGTAAGGATTTGTGGTTTTATGCCATCGGTTTTCAACAAAATTGTCTTCTAAGTGTGAGCTTTTAACAAATTTCAGTGACTATTGTAATTAATGATATCTCGACTAACGTGACTGTGAGGAGATCCATTCAATGAAAAAAGAAGCCGTGTCAACCTGACATTTCCTTTTCTATGTGTTGTCACCACCATTTTATAAAACTGCTATCCAGATAGTTTTGGTTTGTCACTTTGCCTGAGATGCTTCTAACAATCAGTTACAAAACAGAAAAAAAAGATAAGACCTGCAACTCCAGGGAGGGCTGCGTCCAGACAGCCTGCAATGAGCCATCAGGACACGGAATTTATATCAGAAATGCAATAAACATGTCACTAACAGGAAAAGAAGCTTTTATTCCCTTTTATTTTAAGATGAAAGTGATCTGCCACTGTATTTATATTTTAGTAAAACTTTCCATTGAGGACACCTGACACATTAGGGATAGATTTCCAAGGGCTCAAAACCTGCTTTGGGTGCTAAAAGTCCTCGTTTAAGAAATCTGCTTTTAAAAACCTGCTCTCTTTTCCCCCTTCTAAAGTCCCAGTATTATCAGTACTTCAGAGCAGCACCTAGCACTCAGTGATTCCTCAGGCCCTGAGGGACTCACAACACAGATTTCTCTAGACTTTTTATACAACACGACAGTACTGTGGCTCAAATCACATACAATCCAACACCAAGAACCTGAAAAAGCCATATGTCCTTTCACATGCAGGGAGCTAAAGACTTGAGTCCACAAGAACAAAGAAAGATGATTAATTACTTCATTTTTGTGCTTGATCTAGGGTAGAAGTCTCATCCTGAGTCTTTGTTGAGTCTACATGATGCTCTGAGGCAAAGCTCTCCTGTGAAGTTGCTCTGTTTTATAAGAAACACTTAGCTACTCAGGGAGCAACACAGACAGCAAGAGGAGAATTCTGCAGACTAGCTGTTAGGGCATTCGCTGGAGACGCCCAGACCCTAATCCCTGTTCTGCTGAATGTTTAAGAATCTTCTCTCTTTTGCTGATTCTTGTCTGTCCTTCCATAAAATCTTTAGTTATTCATTTGAATTGAGATGAGTACCCAACTATCTCAAGTGCCCTAATCACCAGCTGCAGAACTCTCAGGCCAGTAAGTAGGTAACTGTTTACCCAAAGTAAAACATCTCTTGGGTCCCTTCCAACCCGTAACATCCTATGATCCTATGATCCTGTGATCCCCAACAACAGGGGCTAAATCACCCTCTTTGTAAAGCTCTCATGGCTCAATAGCTACAGTAGTTTAAGAAATCAAATATTTAATCCCTGTGTTACAAACTAGCTGAAAATGTTAATTATGGTACTGTTGTGTTAAGGGAGCAGTGGACTTGGCAGGGAGTAAACTCCTTCACTTTACAGGTCCAAATCCTGAGCAATACCCAATTTCACACTATGAGTCTGATAACTAGGTCGGATTCACTCGATAGTGCCACACTACGAGCGCGTATAACTTGGATTCACTCGATAGTGTGTTCTGTTCTCGTCTAGCCACAATCTATGGACTTGCATGGTGTGCAGTGAGAAATGGCAAGGCTAGTTCATGTGAACAAGAGTAATTTATTAGAGCAACAGATTTACAGGTTATTTATGGATTTTGGGTGATGAGCACTGTGTTCAAAATGTCTGTGCACAAATGTTAAAATTACCAAAGCATTAAGATAAAAAAAAGCAGTATACCAACGCATTCGGTTATAAAAGTAACTCTATAGAGATTGATAAAGTTCTCGAGAAGATTTGTATCTCACCCAAAGGTGTCCCTATGGGTGGGGGGAAGGAGGTCTCAGCCCGTCGACTGATTCCAAGGAGTCAGAGGTCCATGAATATTCCCTGACTTGTTCAAGATGGTATCTTCCCTCCAAATTCCCCTTTTTGCGGGGCTATTTTATATTATTTTTTGTCTTCAAGGTGGAGCTTGAGTGACTTTGGTCACACATGTTTTTGTTTCTGATTGGTATAAAATTCTCTCGCTTTGCTTTTAAATATATAGACTTAAATTTAGGATGCACGCTCAATAAGGGGGGCTCACCCCTCGAAGGCAGGTAAATTTTGGGACAGAGGTGTGTTTTGGTATTATAATGACATTATAATGAGCAAAGTTCACACAAGGATAGCGATTCGTCAAAAAGATGACAGAACGATGGCTCAGGGTAGCAAGAGTACGGCTTACCATCTTCCAAGTACCACCGGCTCCCATCTCTGAACATCTCATCACAGGGCTTGGCCACAGCTCCTCACAAGGGTTGACCGCAATACCTCCATATTGCTTCACCCCTCGTGGTTTCTGGAACCATCAGAGGAAGGGATTCCTTGCGTTCCAGCTGTACTCCACCCTAGAGGCTTAGAACTTTCCTTAATGTGCGAATAATGCTCCACTTCTAATGTAAGTTTAATTTTTTAAGTTATCCCACAGGTACCTTACAACAGGGGTAAATGGTGTCATTACATATAAGAAATGCATTTTTTCATTTGTTTTTTCATGAAAGAACTGTCTTGGTCTAACTATTATTAACAGGCTGCTCAGGGAGGGCATGGAGGCACTGTCCCTGAAGGGGTTCAACAAACAACCAGATACGGTGTTTTGGGAGATGTCTTAATGGTTGGGGGTTGTAGCACAGATGGTTGGATTTGATGATCTTAAAAGTCTTTTCCATCTTTGAGGATTCTATGATTACTGACTTGAAGAAAGAAGTCAAGAACAGGGGGGAAATGGCACTCATTTCAGTTAGGGTTATTCAAAGACAGAAGTAACATCATGTCTCAGCCTACTGCAATGACTACATGCATGAAGGTTGCACCTTCATAAATATCTTTTCCAACCCAAAACATTCTATGATTGTGAATTCTACAAAGGCAGAATAGTGGATATTGTCTACCTCAGCTTCAGTAAGGCTTTTGACCCTTCTCCCATTTCAGCCTCAGACAGAAGCTGTATGAGCCTGTACTGTGAGTAAGGTGGACTGAAAACTGTCTGAATGGCTACATACCCAGAGGCTCGTGAACAGTGGCATAAATTCTGCTGGAGGCCAGTAACTAGCATTGCATCCCAGGCACCACTACTGGGTCTGATCCCGTTGGAGATCTTCATTATCACCTGGATATGAAACAGTACCCTCAGAAAACTTTCTGATATTACAAGACCGGAAGGAGTAGCTGATGCACAGAATGCTGTGCCACCATCCTGAGAGACCCCCAGTAGGCTGGGGAAAAGCAATGGCTGGCACATCATGAAGTTCAAAATCCAGCACTGTCCTGGGTTAGGAAGCAAAGGCAGTGGTATTGCCTTTTGTGTCCTTTTGTACGCCAAAACAGACTCCAGCTGCTGAAGGAGTCGTGAAGGCACCCTGAGCTGAGATCAAAGTTTGTGACCCGTTTAGAGGGGGGTGCGGGGGTGTTTCCATATATTGCTGCACCCCAATAAAAGAATTCACTTGAGGGATGGGCAATCGACTCCATCCATCCCTTCCTAACAAACTTTATCCTGGACCCCTGCTCCTGCCACTTCTGCCCCACCTCTCCGAGTACATGCTGGAGCACACTCAGCTGCAGTGCAGCATTGTGAGAAATGACCTGGGGTCCCTGGTGGACACGTAGCTGGGGAATCAGCCACGTTCCCTTGCACTGCACTCAAAAAAGAAATCAAGTTTTCAAAGCCCTGTGTGATCTTTTCAGTTTTATTTATGAGTTCCCATGTACTTAAAGACCTGGGAACCAAAGCTACACAGAAAAATCTGTTCTTTTAGTCCTGCAATTTGCTATCTGTAAAGTCACTACTGCCACTAGGGAATGCAGGGGCTTGTGAGCACCTAGCTCAGTGTCAATGACCACCTGTAACAGTCTGACCAAGAGAATCAGTAAGAAAAACATGCCTCTTCAAATGTGTGAAAAAGGCATGAATTCCCAGGATGCTTGGAAGTTAATTTCTCTGAAATTCAAAATTATCAACAAAGCACTACATGAACAAAGGAACTAGAGCTAATTCTGTCCCAGCAAGGAACAGGGAGAAAGACAGACCTGCAATGAAGTGTTATAGCCTCAGAATTGCTGATTTTAAGTCATACACACAAAAGAAACAGAATAGTTTGAAGGAGTCCTAAAGTTTATTTGGGGTTAAGCATGGGATGTTTTTCCCAAACCAGATACCGCTGATGCAGCTCTAAGCTTGCTGTTTACGTGTATCCTTCCCGGACAGAAAATATTCCCATGGCAAGAGGAGCATAGAATCATAGAATCACTATGGATTGGAAGGGACCTCGAAAGATCATCTAGTCCAGTCCCCCTGACACAGCAGGATCACCTGGTGAGATCCAAAACTGTTTGATGAGGCTGCTTTCATCAAGGTATTTTTAAAATTACCTGGGGTTTTTTTTCTGTCCTATAGAAATATGAGTAAAGCAATAAATCAAAATCGATCCCATTCTGTATTTGTCACTTGTGGTCAAAAACCAAATAGGAGAAATTTATTAGGGCAAATACTGCATGTAGAATGAATTAATGCTACATTTGTTGGCTTTGTCTAGGAAATTGAATCATGGAAGCTGTGCCTAAATTACAAAAGCAACCAATAAATTATTTTAAATTTAAGGCACCTGATCCAGAGGAAAATTAATTTATCCTTAATAAAAAAAGGCTACAGTTTTCATTGTAATTCCAGGCAAGATAAAGAGTGAATACTGAAACTGAGGTAATTCTGAATCATTTGCACAATGTTTAAATGAGAACTGTAATGGACTTGAAGAAAAGAAAGAAATTGACTGAGACTTTGCTTCATTAGTGGAATGTGTCTATTATAAATAAATAAATAAATAAATGTATCTGAAACAATATTGATTTTCTCCAAAACAAATAAGAACATTTCAAGTCTTTTCTAAAAGTGACAGCAAGCAGTCTATCCCTAAATGTTGTTCATTAGCATCGTGAAACTAAAAGTCTAACAGGTTCCTAATCCTAAACCAGGGGTTAGCAGCCCATTGTCCCAAACTCTGGACAAGCATTTCATACAGCCTTCACTTTACACATAGTTCAGCACCTCAGACCATATACCAAGATCAAATTAGGCAAAGCACTGGAATTGAGCTTAACTTTGAATATGTGCTCCATGATCTCTCAGTTCAGCAGAGAATAAACTTAATTCCACTTTGACTTATTCTGTTTCTTTGTCTGAATCCAGCCTAAGTTCCTTTTGCCTTCTACGTCTTCACGGAGAGGTTATGTGCATATTTCTGACCCATGTAAAGTTTTCAAAGAAATCCTTGTCTTGGGCTCAAAGACACTTAAATTTTAAAAAACAGATAGCGTGTTTAGGAGCTAAAACCATTCGCTTTTAAACATACCAGATCATTTAGAAATTAAGGATATTAATTTTTCTCTCTGTTATAGTCCTGTTGTAAGTACATACCTCAGAATAGCAACATAGTTAATGCACATGGTAATTATTATTAGAATCAGTAGGACCCAGAGACTTGTCTCAGGGTCCTGATCTTCTGACTAGGAAGGCACTAATCTTCTAAATTTTTCCATGTATATTGTTCCCCTGAGAAGTCTCCAAAATGGCATTGCAGATTTAAATCTCATTGCCAGAACAATATTTCTTATTTGTTTAAGAAATACATATTTTTGTATACATATGCTTACTTCACATCTCAAACCAATTCAGTTTCTCATTTGTAAAATAGATTCACAGACTTGAGACGCTAGTTTTCTTACATGTAATTTGTGTTAGAAATTCTAGAATAATGGTAATTGTTATTCAATCTAATCTAACATTTAATCCAATAGAAGTAGAGCAGCATCTAATTATTTCAATCAAAGTACTAAAGTGCTCCCGGAAACACCATCCCGTAGTGGTCTTCTGCAGTGTGACATCAAAGTCATCACAGTGAAGGTATTTTCAATTAGAAGATGAATTTCTTGCAATGACAACAGTCCCATCTGGAGATGGCTCTACTTTCTCTTTCCATATTCAGAGAGCAATCCAACGCCAACTGCTACATGCATTTCATCTGTGCCAGGATAGGATTATGAAAAGGAAATCACTACCACATTCAAAACCTTATAATACATCAGAACGATTGGCCAAAAATCTCATCTACTCAGGTAGTTCAAAAATATTATTTCTTTGACTCATATGTCACTTTCTACTACGTCAGAAATACTTTGTTCTCTTGTGGACAGGAAAAATAATTCTGAGGTATGAAGTTCACCATCTATCATCCAGCCATCCAGCCAATATCCTATTGTTCTGAAATTCTCTCCCCAGTTTACAAATTCACGTGCTTCAGAAGCTGCTAGTTCAGATACAAACAAATCAACTGAGCAGCGTGTGCTTTGTCTGGAAGTAGGAAACCATTCTTCCTAAGCGCTCGGCAAGCCAAATGAGAACTCGGCTGAGGATTTTCTAGTGAGAAGGGGAGGTTGTGTATCTCTGTGTGGATAAATACATTCCAGCAAAACAGCAGAGACAGATTAGAGACAACTCCATGCAACCCGCTGCACAGAGAAGCAAACCTAAAAAATCACATGAGCGCATTTGTCACTCTCCCAGGAAAAACATCACAACGGTTACCAAGAAAAGCTAAAGACTGCCTATAGGAAAAACTAGACCACATTAAGAGATGCTTAGGGATCGTTTCTGTAAGTGCACCTGAAGCTTCACATATACGCAGAACACAACACATGCACAAAAATGTCTTTGTGCTTTGGGCAGGCTTTTGCCTCCTCTACCTGAAAACACTGTTAGGGTATCCACGTCAATCACTTCACTCGCTTGGATCCACCCTCCAGTACAGCTGAGAGACCATTGCTGCTCTTTTTGCTGTTTCTTACAAACGGCCGGTTAAACGTCACTGGGCCCTCACTGATTTATATATACACTTTAAATTATTGGAGCATTATTTTACTTGCTGCTTATTAAGTATGTTTCCTCATATTCTCAGACCCTCACTCACATTTATCTCACTTAGCTGACTCCCATTTTGACAAATGAGTCAGCGATTGCAGGTGCTGACAAGGAGATGAAGGACTTTCATTATGATGTTACCAATCCAAATTTCACAGAGTTCAAATTGTTCTGGTCACTCAGACCTCTCACTGAAAGCTGGAACTGAATTCTCTGATGGTAACGAAGTCAGCCAAATGAAATGCAGCTACACAGAGGGAGGTAAGTGTACTTTCGTGAGTGCAGGCTGGAAAAGGAAAGTAAACAGCTTTGTAGAACAGAGCAAGCGGTACTCAGGTAGTTTTGTGAGGGGTTAAACCAGCATCACTTGTGACACATCTGATGTAAACCTTTTGTATTAATTTTCATTGACAGAGTAAACAGTTCTGACTCTTTGTCTGTATGCTCCAAAGACAACAGACACGTAACGCCATGACAGTTATGTAATGGCCAAGTCCTTTGACAACAGAGAGGAACTCTGCGCAGAGACCATCAGGTAAAGCTGGGCACGTGATTCCAGGTGGGCAGATGTTGTGAGGCAGGAAGACAAGAAGGCAGCACTCTGTAAAAGAAATCATCAAGCTTAGACAGAGTCAGAATTCAGAAAGACTGTTCTCAAATCTGTTTTATGATGTTCTGAAAGCTTTCCTCCTGAACTTTCAACTAGATGCTGTCACTGCCAAGAACTACAGCACTGAAAGTCAAATGTATTTGTCCTGTCACTCTAATTTTACATTAAGTTTTTTATGTTTTGCCAACACCCAGCAACACACAGTTCTTTACTGCTCATCAGTGTTTTAAAGCAGAGCAGAATCAACCTTAACCTCAGTTTTCTTAAAAAAACCCAAATCTTCTTAATCACACAGTAAATTAAGAAAACTAGATGAATCTACCCTATGAAGAAAGATTGTGAGAGCTGGGTCTGTGTAGCTTGGAGAAAAGAAGGCTGAGAGGAGATGTGATCAGTGCTTTGAAATATCTAAAGGACAAATGTCAAGAGGATGAGGTCAGACTCTTCTCTGAGGTGTCCAGCAGCAGGATAAGGGGCAGTGGTCACAGACTGGAAAACATGAGGTTCAACCTAAACATAGGGAAATAGATTTTTCACGGTGAGGGTAACAGAGCACTGAAACAGGCTGCCCAGAGAAGTTCTGGAGCCTTTGTCTCTGGAGACATTCAAAGCCCATCTGGACATGTTCTTCAGTGTTCCCCTCTAAGTGAGCCTGGTCTAGCAGGTGGATTGGACTAGATGGTTCTTCAGAGGTCACATCCAAGCCCTACCATCCTGTGACTTTATGATTCTGTGAATTTTCTGAGATGGAGTAATCTTCACGAGCACATTGTTTGATGTACGTGCAAATTTCTGTCAGCAAAAGAAACTGTATGCATTCTCCAAAAATAAACAGAATACTTCACACAAAGCTGTTTTGGGAGGAGAGCAGTTTCCTAGACAGCACTAAACAAAGTACTTATTTTGCAATATTGACATTATTTTTCCAGCTCTCTTATTTATGCAGTTGTTATAAGATGTTAAAAGTGATTTTTGAAGTATTTTTTACATTATCATTAAAAACAAAAAAACCAGATTATTAATATGGAAAGTGAAAGCTGAGTGCATAGAAAATGATAATACAAAAATCAAATCACCAGTATCTTCCATTATTTGAAAAATTCACAGTCAGAAATAGCTCTGTTGGGTTAAAGTACGTACACGTGCAGACATACATACAGATGTGTTGGCTGAAGACCTGTTCATTTTTTTTATATGAATGTTCTCATCAATATACATACGTGTACTCGTACACACATGCACACGTTAAGTGGAGCACACGTGTACATTAACAAAATGAGGACAAATATGTGCTGGTTATCACTGGACAAGCAGGCCTCAGAGCCAAGAGTAACACACAAAATCTTTAGGGAATTTGATGTGTGATCAACACTTGCACACCAACAGGGTTGTTTTCATCACTTTCTGGTGTAAAACCCTCTTATTTATTCACCTGTGTTAAAACAAGAAGATTACACTGGATAAGAAAGTGCATCGAATGCTGTAGAACGCTGCCGGAAAGGTAGACTTCCTAATGCTGGAAGTTCATTCTGTAGCAAAAACGGAGTAAGAGGTAGTCATAGAGTCATAGAGTTATTTAAGTTGGAACGGACATTACGATCACCTAGTTTCAACCCCTCTGCCATGAGCAGGGTTACCTCCCGCTAGACCTGGGTGCTCAGTCTCATCCACCCAGGCCTCGAACAGTTCCAGAAAGAAGCATTCACAGCATCTATGGGTAACCTGTTCCAGTGCCTCAGCACTTTCACAGTGAGCCACTTCTTCCTAAGATCTTTAAGTTTGAAAGTGTTCCCCTTGGTCCTGCCACTTGATGTCCTTGAAAGTAGTCCCTCTCCAGCTATCCTGTAGGCCCCATTCAGGTACTGGAAGGCTGCTATCCCCCCAGAACCTTCTCCAGGCTGAGATATGATGCACTATGTACTGACTGCTGTGAGAGAAAGGCTCATTCAACAGAGGCAGCCCTGATTGCTAACACTAAAAATCAGTGTGCTGTCGTTGTAATCACCAGTCTTCAGTCTTTAAGATAGAGAGTGAAGAGAATAGACGTTATTTTCTATTTGAACAGACTTCTGATCCTTGCAGAAGCAATACACAATTTCACATAAATTGCTCTTAATGAAATACTGAATTACTTCTGCTAATAAAATGCCTAGAATTTGATTATATTAACTTATTCCTATACAATGTTTTAATACTAATGTTTTCTCAAAGAATGTTACAAAGCTAATTGTCTTTATAGCCATTCTAAAGGTAGGGAAACACCACAGAAGGATGACTCTCCATAGCTATTGTCACCCAGTGGTCACAGAATTACAAAAACTCCACAGACCTCTGCGTACTTCGCTGAACAGCTCTTCTCCCTTCAAAGCATAGTTAGCTTCACACCCATCCGTTTTAAAACTACAAGCAAGACAGTGATTTCTAAATACGTGTCTTAGAGGGAAAAAGGCACCCTCAGAACAGGAACATAAACATACACGTACACAAAATGCAGCCCGGAGCCATGAATGCATCACCCATATATCACGTTTTTATTGAGGAGGCAGCACCGACACCGTTCTAGAGAATCGGTGCTCAGTGTTTGTATTTGTATTATCAAGGTTGGAAGAGACCTCATAGATCATCAAGTCCAACCTGTCAACACAGAGCTCAAGGCTAGACCATGGCACCAAGTGCCACGTCCAATCCTGCCTTGAACAGGATTGAACTTGTTGTTCTTCCCAGGCTGTTCTGATAACATCACAAGGATGCTGCTCTGTTTGAGAAAGCAGTGAGCTTTCAATTACCTCTGTAAAACATTTTAGAAGGTTTAAAGAAAATAGACAATATTTCAGTGGGATCAGAAGCAGTGGCACAGTGAAAATGCGTAACCAAGCCTGTGACCAGTTCTGGCTGTCACACACTTCCCGTGACTCTGGACAGAGTTCTAATTCATATAATTACATTATTTTCAGTTAAAATTCTCTGTATGAACTGTGTGCAGAGTTAAAGCTGGGCAGCATTAGGCAGACCATGTGTTTCACTCCAAGCAGGTTGCTCTCATGCTTTATGACACAGAGAGCCACTGAACTGAGACTCAGAAGAGAGTAGCTGGCAGGAATATCTAACCCCAGGAAATCAACAGCAGAACTTCCTCTGATACCAGTTAAAGTAGCATTTCATAGCTTAGCTGTTGCTACACGGTTTGAGCAAGTCACTGTCTTACCTTGTCTTCTTAATTCCTCTGGTACAAAACCTTCTGCTTCTGTTGTGCTGAGATCCTGATACAGCCAAGTCCTCATCCCAAGTGGACATCACGGCACAAACAGGTTGTGCACATTGCACTGAATTACCGAGCCCACAGAAACTCGGAGCTCTGCAAGTCTTTGCACACTGCCTATCTTGCAAGAGAAGTAACGCTTCAGTTTCTCAGTCCTGCACTGGATCTTCGGAAAGCCAGAAACACACAGATCCATTTTCTGTCAAGAGCTGTTGGAAGTTAACTGACAAGATCACATCAAAGAGACAGACTTGATGCAAAATAATCCTTCCTGCCAGAGCAACGTGAGGATACCTCCATCTGTCTGGATGCTGTGAGGATCCTAAAGACTTTTTCTTGTCTTATCTCACCATGTTAACAAAAACCCGTCAGAGACCACACCCTGTGGGGGTCGGGTCATGGAGACATGTCCTTGTCTTGGCATGCCCCAACGTGTCCCAGGGAAAGGGATACAGACCAGACAGAAACCATGCCCTATCTGGATTGCCTGGACTTTGTGGTACTTGTTGGGGAGAGGGGGGTGAAAGGGAGGGGGACGCAGGCCCTCCACACCTCCAACTTTTGGAGATCTCCCCCGCCATGCAGAGGACACTGAAAGCTTCAGACACCCCACTCAGGACATCGGGAAAAGGGGCTCTCCCCCACCACAGCCAGAACTGCAGCCAGGATGCTGAGAGAGAACACAGAGGACACCAGGAGAAGCTGCAACTCAGGACTCTGCCGGTGGCAATCTTATTCTAACCTTTCCTTACCTCTCCCTCACTTTCCTTTCTTTCCTTTCCCTCTCTCTCAATCTCCTTCCTTATGCACTGCTGCTAAGACAAAACCACCTCAGTAACATTTGGCTCCACTCCCCAGTCCTGTGGAGAGGGACCTGGGGGTCCTGGTGAACAACAGGTTAACCATGGCACAGCAATGTGCCCTGGTGGCCAAGAAGGCCAACGGGATCCTGGGGTGTATTAGGAGGAGTGTGTCCAGGAGATCAAGGGAAGTTCTTCTCCCCCTCTACTCTGCCCTGGTGAGGCCTCATCTTGAGTACTGTGTTCAGTTTTGGGCCCCCCGGTTTAAGAGGGACAGGGATCTGCTGGAGAGGGTCCAGCGGCGGGCTACGAGGATGATTAGGGGACAGGAGGGCATGGCTTATGAGGAGAGGCTGAGGGACTTGGGGCTTTTGAGTCTGGAGAAGAGAAGACTTAGGGGAGATTTGATCAATGTTTATAAGTACCTGAAGGCTGGCCAGGAGGGGGGGGGCAGGCTCTTTTCACTTGCTCCCTGTGATAGGACAAGGAGCAATGGGTGTAAGTTGCAGCAGAGGAGGTTCCTCCTCAACACAAGGGGGAACTTCTTTACTGTGAGGGTCACAGAGCACTGGAACAGGCTCCCCAGGGAGGTCGTGGAGTCTCCTTCTCTGGGGACTTTCAAGGCCCGCCTGGATGGGTTCCTCTGTGATCTGTGTTAGATAGTTTTATCCTGCTCCGGCAGGGGGGTTGGACTCGATGATCTCTTGGGTCCCTTCCAACCCCTAACATCCTATGATCCTATGATTTATGGAGACGCTTTTCTTGAGCGTGTTTGCGCACCCCATCCATCCAGTGACGTAATTGAACTTCCCACAAATCCACATCCAAACTGGATCGTGGCAGGTGCTCCTGAGAAACGGATACGGTCTAAACACTGCGCTCCGTGGTCTGAACGCAAGTAGCACATCAAGAGGCAAACCACACGGGACACAGCTGGCTGACACAACCAAGTGGGTGGCAGGCAGCTGAACGTGCTGCCACACAAAAGCAAAACACAAAAGGAACAGGCCAACCCCCGCAGTTATTAGGCTGTGGAAGAACAAGGAAAGAACTGGAGTATTTAGAACTTTATTTAGCACTCAGAAGTAGCAGGATGCTATTTCAGGGAACTGTAACCACAACTCCAAGAAGCCAATAATTACAGAGGTACTTGGGGGTGAGGCGAGTGCTTGCCAGCCTTCAATTTCTAAAATTCTTCTCCAGTTCAGGGACGGGTGAACATCAAGTGTGCTAGGATTCTAAAACAACACCTAGGTTTCGAATTACCCTTTTCACAGGTTATAAACCATTCTAAACTCACTAAACCTTTGGTGTAGGTGCAACACCAAGTTTCAGTCTCCTAACTCCTGATATTAAAGTTTCACTGAAACGATTCAATTGAGAAAAGGTGGAAAGAAATGTACAGACATGGCAGAGAAAACTATGGAGGGAAGTGGAGCAGCACGATTTCATTTGACTGTAAGTCCAACAGATTGCTAAATGTGGGGAGGCTTCCCCCTTCAGGGCTATAATCGACTGCCTAAAAATCAAACTTTCTGATTTAGTTTGGGTTGCTAATTTTATGCTTATTTTTTTCCTGGTTTGATTTCCCCCTTTACTCCTCATTCATTAACCATTACCCCAGCCTAAAGCGTTCCAACTTTTGTGAAGGTCAGTACAAGTATCTGCCAGCTTCACTGTATTAATTTCTTCAGAAGCATGATGTATTTGCGTGCACGTGTTTGATCTCCTTGCCTACTTTTCTCATGGCAGGTTTGTCTTGGACTTTTTCTCCCCCAGTGTAAATTTAGTTTGTTATTTCTAAAGAAATTCTATTAAAAAAACCCCCACATAATAAAATGTGGAAAGCAATTGTAGTGATAAATACAGTACTATCATAACAATCCAAGGAAGAATTTAAGTAAGCCAGACTGCATCACCAAAGAAGAAAGTGAGTTTCAGTGTCACCACCTTCAAAAAATGGGTTCTTGGAATTTTGTAATAAATAGTATTTTACATAATCAACACAATCTGGTGTCAAACATTTCATTTGACATATGGAAGGTGGTTGAAGAGACACTTCCCCTTAGACTATTATTAGAAGAAAAACAAGAAATAAAGGCTTTCTTGCTTCCAGATTTGGAAATGAGCTCAAAATTCCCGTAAGTACATGGTTCTGTTTTCCTCAGAACCCAAGTTACGTGTGCAGCTCTGTGACACGCTAACTACTACGCCAAAAAGCATCAGTGACTAATATATATAATGGACCGTTTCGAATCTCAGATGGTGCTTAGGAGTTAATTTCATCTTTCTATCAGACAAGGCTCTGTTTTTGGAAGAGAAATTAAAGGTGAGACTTTCCTAAATCACAGCTACCTACAGTGTCAGAGGCAGAGGCACTGCTGCTCAGGCAGAATGTCTGTTCCCTAACCTTGAGGACCATGGGGAGATTGAAAGTCCCAGAAGGGGACTGGAGAGCACAGCCAGACTTTTAATTCCTTATACGACCTCCAAAATAGCTCAAATAACTTTTCCATTACCCACACAGAGCTGCTGACTATTTAAATATAGTATGGATAATTTTCATTTGGTTTAAAGCCCAACAGATTGCCAAAGTTGGAGGGTCTTTCCCCTTTCAGGCTTTACATTGCAAGGATGGCTGTCAGTGACTTTCACAGTAGTGAAAGGATGAGGGGTAATGGCTTTACCTGAAAGGGAGTGGAGATTTACTAGATATCAGAAGGAAGTTCTATACTGTCAGACTTGTGAGACACTGGAACAGGTTGCCTAAGGAAGTTATGGATGCTTCATCACTGGGTGTGTTCAAAATCAGGTTTAATGGGTATTTGAGCAACCTGGTCTGGAAAGAGGTGTCCCTGGCCATGGCAGTGGGGGGGGTGGATTTAGGTGATCTTTACTGTCCCTTCCAACACAAACCATTTTACGATTCAGCTGCTCATGAGGATTGCTGTTGAATGCTGCCTCAGCCATTATTAAGGAAAGGAGTTAAGGCTCCTTAGAAACTCCTGTACCTAGGTCACAACCTGAGCATCTGAATTTGTAATGTCCCAAATTTGTTGCTGATTTTATCTATGTTTTCCTTCACCGAAGGAACAAAGAACCAGGTCAAATGCTCATCTGAGAAATATTTGGAGATGTAAGCTCTGTGTTTCTAGCTCAGTTCCACCTAAGACTGTGGAAAATACAGTCTTCAGAATGGGAAAGTTCATTCAGAAAAGCTGCAGCACTCCAAAATAATTTGGAGTTTGCACACCAGGGATTTCAGCTGTTAATTTGTAGGCAGTCATCCAAAAGTCCTAGCTTTGTCTCTAAAAACATCTAGAAGTTTTGAAAACCAGTTTGGCAACATTTTTCTAGCAAAGCTTCAAGGAGGAAAATGTAATTATATTCATCCTTCTCAGGATGATCAGCAGGAGCATGGAAGCATGAGGTTAGTGCACTACACTGCCAAAACACATGATTATCAACTACTGACTAAATTCCTCCTTTGAAAAAGTTGGTGTGACTAATGATCTTATAGGCACATGCTTAGATTGTCCTCAAAAAGCACTGGCAGGTCCCAGGATCTGCATTTCACTACAGTCTGTTTAAAGAGATGCCCACACATTAGAGCCCACAAAAATTATCACCACCATGTTCACTGAGAACAGGTCTCATATGCTCATTTCTCAGGTGCCATGCCTTGCCAATGCCCACAGTAACTGGCTCACAAACACTGCTAAAATGTATAAACATAATACATCTGAAATAGTCAAAGTATTGAGGTTCATTAGCCCCAGTTTTGTCAGTCTGGGAAAACCATGTTAAGTCCTGAGAATGAAATTTTGGTTTTAAAAATTAAGCTGGAATTAGTAACATGCAGGCTTGTGCCCTCTAGATAGGAACAGAGAAGAGAACTGTCAAGCACAAAATAATGCTGTTCCTTTATTTATCACGGTGCCTAGATATGAGGAGTCTAAGAGCCACACAGCTTATATCCATGGATAATGAACTACCTGGAGGCAAAATAAAAATGCAGAAGTCACTGGATGTGAGGAGAAAGTTCTTCACCGTGAGAGCCTGGAATGGGTTGCCCAGGAAGGTGGTGGAGGCCCCATCCTTGCAGGTGTTTAAGGCCAGGCTGGGTAAGGCTCTGGCCAGCCTGATCTAGGGTGGGGTGTCCCTGCCCATGGTAGGGGAGGTGGAACTGGATGATCCTGTGGTCCCTTCTAACCCAGACTGACTGTATGACTTGGTCTAGGTGATCCTGCTGTGGCAGAGGGATCTTTTGAGGTCCCTTCCAATCTCTAATGAGTCTATGATTCTGTGAGTCTAAAATGGCAAGACTGAAAACTGCAGGGTTGGCTGTACAGGTATGAGTTTCACTGGACAAACATCCCAGTCTGAGACTTCACCAGTGTTCTCACTGCAACAATGCACTCAGGAACCTGCTTTAAAAGTGGGATTTTCAGTACTTTCTGCTAGGAGGACCAGAGAAAAAGAAAGCCTTGGGGCAATCCAGCTAACACAGTAGCTCAGTGTCTTCAACAGATTGCCATGGCTGCTGTACAGAGCCAACGCCATATCCACCTTCAGCTGGAAACTCAGACTGAGTTTGCTTGCTGTCTGTCTCTATCCTTGCTGTTTCTTTAAGGATGTTTAACAGCGTGTGAAGAGCATTCTGCCCTTACGTTTATATTAAAATGCCTATAAAAGGCAAATGCATTTATTTAGGGGGCACAATACACCTTTGCATTCATTGCCAAAATTGAACAGCCCATTAGTCATTCTGTTTTAAAAAGAAAAAAAACCCACCCAAAACAAGCAAAATCCAGCTCTGAGAAAGGTTTGTCTCTAATCTAGCAGGGATTTATTTTGGAGAAATATTTAACTGTGAGCACAGCGAGTGTCAAAACAGAGGAACTAAATCACCATTTTCAATAATACACTTACAGCGTTACTTCATTTTCCAGTGAGTTTGGACAGTGCTGTTAACTTCAGAGGAATCATTTGCTCCTATTCACAACCTGAAGAACACTGAGTAGATATAAAAAATAAAATATCCAAATGCAATGCTTAAATCCTTCATATTGCTATTTCAAGATTTTTCAAGAAAAATATACTTAATTTTTTTGTGTTTATTTCACTTACAATCAGCTGTTTTTTCAGTAAAAAGCAGTAGTTCAGGAATATTTAACAGTACAGTCTTCACCATCAGGGCTGGAGTTTTATCCTTGAAAACTCTATACAGTGAAACTTCATTTTAAAGAATATTTGAAATATAAAATCTGCACCTAATGATGCATAAAGTTGTTGATCTCTCCTCACAAATAACAAGCACCTAGATCGAGTTGCACAGAAACACATCCAAGCAGATTTTAAATGTCTCCAAAGAAGGAAACTCCACAACCCCCCTGGTCTTTGCTAATGTGGTCCCACTACCAAGTTATCATCCCTTAATATGTGAGATACCAAAGGTTTTAAGAACATACTGTACTTACTCCTAGACCTTCCTGATTTATTTTTGGACAGTTTAATATCTGCCTGTATAAGTTTTTGCACATTAAAACCCTACTTAAAGAGTCACAATGGATTGGAATTAAAGCATAATACTAATCAAGTCTTCGATACAACTGGGTGAAGTCAAAAGGCTTTTCAGACTGCTTTATAATTTAGAACAGAAACTTTATTAATCAGAAACATATCAATTAAAGATTAGTCAGAGAATATGATGGTGGGAGTAACAATTTGCTGTGACAGAAATTTACTCCATCCCTGCTAGATATTTTGGCCAAACAGAATGTTGCCCCTGTACTTGAGAAGCACAAAGGGAAATTAAGCAGAAAAACTTGGTGACAACCAGACAGTCACAGAAATTCACATACCTATTCCCAGATGTTGTGGAACTCATGGACCACAGGTTAGTATTCGCAACGGCTAATTTTTTATCATATTAAAAAAGTTAAAAGAGTGAAAGTTCACTACAGAAAGCTGGTTGGACATTTTGCATAAATGACAAATACTCACTTGATTTCTTTTATTTACTGCAATAATGTGTCACGTTTACCAGTTGTATAAATAATACCATAGCACGCAGAAGGGAGAGATACAGAAACCATTACCAGAGCTGATTTACATTGAAATGTTTGATTGAGATGGAGAAACACATCTGTAGAAATGAAGTGAAATTTCAACTGACAGTACTGTAGGGGAAAGGGACTTGGGGGTCCTGGTGGACAACAAGATGACTATGAGCCAGCAGTGTGCTCTTGTGGCCAAGAGGGCCAACAGCATCCTGGGGTGGATTAGAAGAGGGGTGGTTAGCAGATCAAGAGAGGTTCTTCTCCCCCTCTACTCTGCTCTGGTGAGACCACATCTGAAGTATTGTGTACAGTTCTGGGCTCCTCAGTACAAGAGGGATGTGGAGCTGCTGGAGAGAGTTCAGCGTAGGGCAACAAAGATGATAAGAGAGGTGGAGCACCTCCCTTATGAGGAGAGGTTGAGGGAGCTGGGTCTCTTTAGCTTGGAGAAGAGGAGACTGAGGGGTGACCTCATGAATGTCTACAAATATTTGAGGGGTGGGTGTCAGGAGGATGGCACTGGGCTGTTCTCGGTGTCATGTAGTGATAGGATGAGGGGCAATGGTTGTAAGCTGGAACACAGGAGGTTCCACATCAACCTGAGAAGGAACTTCTTCCCAGTGAGGATGACGGAACACTGGAACAGGCTGCCCAGGGGGGTTGTGGAGTCTCCCTCACTGGAGATATTCAAGACCTGACTGGATGTGTTCCTGTGTGACTTGGTCTGGGTGATCCTGCTGTGTCAGGAGGATTGGACTAGATGATCTTTCAAAGTCCCTTCCAATCTGTAGTGATTCTATGATTCTATGATAATATGATTTTAAATGAGTAAAACCTTTAACAAGAAAAATAAATACTACAGGAATTTCATAAGCATCTCTAAAAAATGGCCTTCTGGTTGGTAATAGACCCTAATGTAGATATTGTACTAAACAATGAAATTCAGGACTTGAAACAGATCAAATATTTTCTGCCTCAGAATAGAATAATAGGTATTCTCTAAGTCTTTGGAGCTACAGTATAAACAGCTCATTCCTGTTGCATGTGCACTACATTCTGTCATGGGTATGTGCCAGTCATTCTGTGTAATTTTGCATCTAGGTATACACAGACCTTGACATCCACCACATCCAAAGCCATAATTAGGTGGGAGACAACATAACCCCAGAATCTTCGAGACTAAAAATAATTTACCGGTCCGAATTTGATCTGAAACCTCATCAACTCAAATTATTCTCTTTTTTTCTTGCCATATGAAGTGCTTGACAGAATGGGATTGACAGCTGTACGTGAGAACAGTGCTCTGTCAAGGGAAGGGATCTGCCATGATTCTTTCTTACCAAGACTCTGCTGAAAGTCTCTGGAGACAGATGAGAGTTGTCGCATTATTTTAGAACACTGGTTGCTGAATTTTGCTTCACATTTAGTTTACACTAACATGGTTTCCTGCCCCTGTGGCCATCAGTTATGGCTGGGCTGACTTGAAAAAGATTACTGCAAGGCATGCTGTTGCAATTTTCAAGTCAAATGCGCAAATTAGTGCCATGTGTGTCTTAAATAGGTCTCCTCTGGACCAACTTATTGTCAGAAGTCACCTGCTAGAAGTGAAGGGGCTTCAGTTTCTTTGGGGGGTGCAAAAGCCTGTCAGGATAACCTTGATAAGGTCACGGCACAAGAATTTGAAATTGTTGAGGTAGCCAAGTTTCTGTGAATATCTATCTGTGACTATTCACAAGGCTCTGTGAATATCCATGGGGTAGTCTGCTTGACTACGATAAGCCCAACTGTCATGCCTCCATGCTGTCCACAGTATCTGTATTCAAACTGCCACTCCTTAAATACTGATTCAGGGCTTTATCCCAAGGGCTTAACCCAGACTGGAGTCTGGATGCAGAGTCCAGGTGGAAACCTGAAACCAGTAGTGTTCCCAGGGGTCAGTACTGGCTCTAGTCCTGTATAATATCTTCATCAATGACCTAGATGAAGGCATAGTGGACTGTCAGCAGATTTGCTGGTAATACAAAACTGGGAGGACTGGCTGTTTACTGCTTCAGTGAGGTCTGGACAGTCTGGAGAGCTGGACAAAGGGGATCCTAATGAAGTTCAACAAGGGTACGTGCGGAGTGCTGCACCGGGGGAGGAATAACACCACGCACCAGTACAGATCAGGGATTTAACTGCTGGAAAGTGGCATGACGGAGAAGAATCATGGAGGCCTGGTGGACAGTGAGTTATCCATGGGAGAGCAGTGTGCCCTTGTGGCCAAGAAGGCAAAAGTGCATAAAGAAAATTGTGTCTAGCAGGTTGAGGGAGGTTCTCCCGCCCCTCTACTCTGTCCTGATGTCACCACATCTGGAGTACTGTGTCCAGTTCCAAGCTCAACGGTTCTGAGTTAAAGAGAGACAGGGAACTACCAGAGAGAGTCCAACAGAGAGCTACAAGGATGATCAAGGGACTTGAATGTCTGTCTTACGAGTAAAGTCTGAGGTACCCGAGTCTGTTAATTCTGAAGAAGAAAAGACTAACTGGGAAACTTGCTGACGTTTACAAATATCTGAAGGTTAGGTGCCAAGAGGAAAGGATCGGTCTCTTTTCAGTGGTGTCCTATGATAGGATGAGATGCAACAGGTGCAACTGGAACACAGGAAGTTCCATCTCAATGTTAGAATTAGTTTCTTTACTGAGAGGGTGACAGCCCTGGAACAGGCTGCCCAGGGAAGTTGTGGAGTCTCCATCTCTCAAGTCTTTCAAAACCCACCCAGACACACTCCTGTGTACAATATCTAATTATGACAAACCCAAAAGAAAAATGGCTAAAAAGAAGAAAAAAAAGGATAAAACAGAGGAAAATGTAGCAAGAGCATTAATCATGGTTAAAAAACCCAACCCGACTCAAATTCCATTACCATGAGCTGCAGCCTATCAATGTCAACACTTTGGTTTCAAAAACAATTTAAGCAGTAAAGTTCTACAAAATTTACACAGCACCAAGTTAGACTATAAATAAGCTGGAAAGAGCAAATGGACTTACACAGCTAGGGGGTTAAAAAAACTCACCAAACTAACACTATCTGACATAATAGCCGTAGTGCTGAGGGAAGTGATTTAGTGATGACCTGCATCAGTGATTGGACAATGCTCTTAAAGGTTGCAGATCCAGTCCTGTGATTCTGTAATTCTATTTCTACAATATGAAACAAAATTTCCTGAAGAACTAATTCTATAAAAACCAATAATTTCCTGTTATTCAATCTAGAAATTAATTTTCCAAGTATCATGGCATCACTATGTTGTATGGTAGAATTTCTGAAACCAAAAATTACTTAGAAGCCCAGACTTCTAAAGAATGTCACGCACTTGAACATTAGGTATTGATAGAAGAGACTGAATTGGGAATGAGCTACATACAGAAACTCAATTCCTCCTTAATTTATGCCCAAAATTGTGCCTAAAATTATGATGCATCTACTTTCTAATAAAACCTTGTTTACACACTAAAGCCTCACTGAGAAAAATAAATCCATTTTATGGAGCATTTTGATACTTCACAATCTTATTTTGTTCCCTTTAGCTTAATGCAATTGTCAGCATAACTGACAAGGAAAAAATAAAGGGAATTGTTAAGGAAACCTGGAGACTATGCTAGGCAAACCCAGAAAAACTGAAATCGTGTCTTTCAAACAGACAGAAAATGTTACTGCAGCCAAGGAAATTTCTTGAGCAAAATTAGATGAAGAAAAAACAGCAGATTTTCTTTTGCATATTAGGTTACAGAGAAACAAAACCCCATATTGCTCACTGTACCCTTGTAGTTGATGATTACACTAACACCAGATGAAAACAGAATAAGATTCTAAACCACAGGATTTTTATTTTGTTTGGTCAGACTCACTGGTGTTCAACACTAAAGGTATTTTTCTGTTATTCTAACTCTGATTCATCATCATGACTGTGTTACAGTAAAAGCTTCATTAAAAGGAAGTAGTGTTGATATCCAAATTCAGAATGAACTGATGCTTCTGTCAGGAATCCCAGCTTTCTGGGGTCTCTGGGACAGTCCAAACTATACCAAGCTCTGGCACATGATATCCCAGGAGCTCCCAGAAACACATTCGGGGTTTCTATTTTCATTTTCTGTTGCTCACTCAAAGTGACTGAAATCTGTGAGGTCGCTTTTGAGTGCCAAGGTTTAAAAAAATACAAGTTAGACATGGTCCCATGGCTGTTCTGCCAGTAAAGAATAATTAAATAAGGAAGGGATGCATGAAAGGAAAAAAAACCCAAGTTGTATGTATGAACCCAGAGTCTTTGTAAATTGAAAGATAAAAATAATCTTCTGAAGTGACTCACACGTATTAAAGATATATCCACTGATTTTGATGTAATTCAAAATATTCTTACTATTTTTTTACCGCTCTATTATCACACTTCTATTTCCAGTTGTTATCTTTGTCACTGCAAAGAGACTACTTGAAAAAAAAAGATAAAGGGACAGTAAAAGACAAATGCAGTTTCTTCAAAGCCATGTTGTTACACATGTTGCAACAAACACTCAATTTGTGCTTATGAATATCTACAATCCAAAGGGTCAGACCTTGCAATGGCTGTGATTTATCATGGTAGTCAAAACAACAGGCATTCATTGCAGATATATGAAAGAGATATAATAGAGAGTTTATAGTAGTAAGAAAAAATCTACCCTGATGGAACTTTCATCTGTTTATACACAGCTTCCTTTTCTACAGTCTAAAGCCTAATCACATCCTTTTTGAGATAAAACAGTTCATTCCTTTCCCTCAGAGCAATGACAGAGGAAGTTAAGAAGGATAATTCCAAAAGGTCATTGAAAAAAGGGATGCCCAAAAAGAGACGGGAAAGGTGGTTGTCCATAATCCCAGAAAGAATTCGCAAAAATGAAATTAGATGAAAGAAAGTCTATAAAGGAAGGGTCTACTGTTGCTAGGCATTGTAGAGAAGAAATATAAATAAGGAATATCCCACCTTAAGTCTACAGAATAGAGGCTCCAGTACACAAAGTTGATTAACAGCATCAGCCTCCATCAAGATTGTACGTAGGAAGAGCAAAGGACCTTGAACATGCCACTCGATTAAGTCTCATGTCAATCGAATACTGGCTCTAACTTGGTATGAAAACAGACCTAAAAATAAGTGAAAGCAAGTCAGAAGAAAGCTGGAACCCAAAAATGTATAGCTCAAGCTGACCGAAATGACTGAGTAGATCATATTGACAGACAAGTGCTCCTTTTCTGATGTTTATTTTAAAGATGATCGGAAAGAAAAAGCAGCAAATATTCCTGTATCTCCTACCTAATATCATCTTGCAGGTACAAGCCATCATTCTTGTGGTGCTGATAAATTGCACTAGCACAAAAGTTCTTCCCCTTTTTGAAGAAGCACCTAATGGAGTCAAAGCCTTGTAGCCAGAAAACCTACTCTATACCACTCATTTGGCCCATTAAGTATAGGGCTGTGTCAGCTGCACTGAGAATCACCTGCAGCTTAATCTCAGCAGGCATTTGCCTTCTTGCAATTGTCTGTCATTTTTACAGTATATTAGGGATTGGAAGGGACCTTGAAAGATGATCTAGTCTAATCCCCATGACACAGAAGGATCACTTAGACCAAGTCACGCAGGAACATATCCAGGCGGGTTTTAAACACCTCCAAAGAAGGATACTCCACAAACCCCCTTGGGCAGCCTGTTCCAGTGCTCCGTCACCCTCGTTGTGAAGAAGTCCCTCTGACATTTGTGTGGAACCGCCTATGTTCCAGCTCATACCCACTGCCCCTTGTCCTATCACTAGATGACACTGAGAAGAGCCTGCTCCATCCTCCTGACACCCACCCTTCACATATTTGTAAACATTATTGAGGTCACCCCTCAGTCTCCTCCAAGATAAAGAAACCCATCTCCCTCAGCCTTTCCTCATAAGGGAGGTGTTCCACCCCTTTCATCATCTTCATGGCTCTGCACTGGACTCTCTCCAGCAGTTCCGTGTTGTTCCTGAACTGAGAGGCTCAGAACTGGTCATAATATTCTAGATGCAGTCTCATCATGACAGAGTAGAGCGGAAGGAGAACCTCTCCAGATCAGCTAGCCACCCCCTCATTCTGATCCACCCCAGGATGCTGTTGGCCTTCTTGGCCACAAGGGTACATTGCTGGTTCATGATCATTCTGCTGTCCACCAGGACTCCCAGGTCCCTTTCTCCTACACTACTCTCTAACAGGTTAGTCCCCAACCTCTACTGGTACATGGGTTTGTTCTTGCCCAGATGCAAGACTCTACGCTTACCCTAGTTATAGTTCATTCAATTTCTCCTCGCCCAGCTCTCCAGCCTGTCCTGGTCCAGCTGAATGGCAGCACAGCCTGCTGGGGTGTAACTCAATTGTTCAATAATTACACTTCCTTTCCAATTCATGCTCCTGGTGAGATGTTGATACATATCAAACGATATTTGTGAAACTTATGAGGTCTTTGGCAGCTTGCACCCTCTCTTTATGATAAAAAGATTACAAAGACATAATTAACTCGTGATGGAAGTTCTTAAAGTTTTTCCACTAGAAGATATACAAAATAAAATAAATTTGATAATAAGTGAAACAAGTATTTTTGGTTTTTTAATTGCAGTTTCTTTTACCTGGATAAAGGTTTGTTTACTTTTTTCACCATTTTAAAAGGTAAAAGATTTCAGTAGCAGTCAGTCTAATTGGGAAAATCAATGAGAACAATTTAGCATTCATTTAAAAAACACCAGTTTGGTGAAGCCAGCACCAGAATATTGGTCATATTGCTACTTTTGCATCACAAATAAGCAAATGAATTCTTAGTACTAGGATGAGAGCCACTCCAAAGACACTATATGTTGTAGTTGCTAAACATGCTAAGCATGGTTGTTACTTGCGGTAAAAGTATTTTTCTTATCCCTAAGGTTCTGTGAGTTTCACTTGATTAGCCAAATGATTTAATGCAAATTGGACTGGTGCAATTGGATTGCTAATGTTGGGTTGTGGTACTGTTGTGCCGTGTTTGTTTTCCTATCTGCAAGGGCCCTCCAGACGGACAATAAACACTGCCTTCATTGTGGGAGTAAAAAGAAAAAAGTGAAAAGGAGACAAAAAGGAAAATCTATTAATATCAAGTGAATTGCAGAACTTTGAAATTTATAGCTGTGCTATTGAAGTGGATGCAAACTTTGCAGAAGTTGAGGTACCAGAGAAGACAGGATGACAAGACTTGGCATTGTTGGGTATTTTTGCTAATGGTCCACTATCTACTGATGATTGCTAGCCAGTGATAACACATGAAGGGATATAGATGTCTGTAAGAGACCCTATGAAGGAGTTGGGTTAAAATTGATGGTTGGAGGTTAACGGAATGGGTAAAATCCAGAATTAGACTGGGATTGTCTTCTAGGGGTGTATGCACCGTCATGTGTGTACGTGCATGTGTATATGTTGAGTTTTATGTAATGTGTTCAGCATTTTACTGACAGGTTTGTGAAAGCTGTATTTGTAATTAATGAAGAGAGGGGATATGTGGTGGCTGACGCTGCAGTTAGCTGCCTTGTGATTGCCTCACTAAAAAATGCTTTGGAAGAAGCCCTAGTGAAGTTTTGTGGGTACCATCTAGGAAGGTTAAGCCCGATGTAACCAGCAAATAATGGGGTCTTGAGTTTTGTCTTTGCAGAATCTGTTAATTGGGCGGCCCAAACCATGGGAGTAAGAGAAGCCTCTCGTGGAAGATTCCGATTCTGTAAAACGCCCCTCTGAACAACAGAAACAGGTGGAGAAGTCAAATAAGAAGACGGCTAGATGGGTGATTGGGATAATCACTGTGCTTTTGGTGGACCGACCGACTGATGCGGCCCAGACAAGAACAGAGTGGCCCTGGTTTGAAGCGATGGCAGCTGTCTATGGAGATTCTGCTCTAGGGGCGGAACAATGGGCCGTCTCCAATGTTTTACCACAATGGGAAAGGGTGCATCTGAAAGACCATCATATGATTGTTGAAGCTTTGTCGACGGTGCAAAATGATACCTCTTTATCTCTTAGTTGCATACAGGCTCAGATCTGGGCACAGTCTATGGTTGCTTCTATTGTACAGGAGGGGGAGCAAGGTAACCTCCCTATGGAAGTTAGAAAGGTTGTATGGAATCATGCAAATGAGTTCGAGAGAAAGTATCAAGCATGATGGCAGCTGGTGAACTTTACCTATGATCCGATCAGAGATTGTTCACTAGCATTTGTTTTAACAATGAGCAGTGCATCAGTATACACAATATATCCAGTTATTGCCTTAGGATTAAATCGTGATGGGGCTGTGCTTTATCCAATTGAACATCAAACATGGGCCAGATTCGATGGAAACGTATGGCAAACTATCGATATAGGTATATGTATTACTAGAGAAGGAAAAGTGTTTATATGCGAGAGCAATGAGCTTCAAACGAGAGATGTTCACTTGGACACAGAACAGCGTATTTGTCATTTTGAGGTACACCCTGGTGGGGCTACCAGAATAGTGCTCGTATATATTAGGAAAAGATGTGTGTGTCTGAAAATGTCCTGTCAGTACATCTATGCGGACGGCGCAATTAGGGACACATACAATCATTCGAACGTATGTGTGTGTGATTTTTATATGATCACGAGGTGTGACTTCACATATTTTGCACCAATTATGTCTCATCAGTTTTTGCAGGATAATTACACAGTGATCCAGGATATCTTTCCTGTTCCGATCGGGATGAATATGGCCTTGGTGAGGAAGCTGTTACAGCATGACGACCTACATAGGTTGCTGAGAAGCATTAATGATGAGGGGCACAAGACCTTGATTACGGTCCACCATGATGCGGAGATGATACATTGCATCCTAGAGAGAATGAAAAAGGACAGAGGCTATCACTGATGGGAAATGCTCCTTGGATGGTCCCCATCAGCAAAAGGGGTCCTCAATATAGTGCTTCATCCTGTGATTGTTATTTTGGCTCTAACTTTGCTTTGCTTGCTTTTGGTAGTTATACTATACCTTAAGGTGTGGCATATGCTAAAGCGGGTTGCTCAGCTTGAGTATCACGAATCAAAGGGTCATCTCTTTCATAGCCTAGATAAGGGGACTTAGTGGGTATAAGTGGGAAGAATTTGCGCTCGGGTTGTAAGGGGGCAAGAATTGACTGAGAGGACATTGCTTGTATAGGCGCAATGCGGGGATTTCGGGATGTACGCGATTAGGGTCCTCTCCAGAAATAGTAAGTTTGCTTGGGCATAGGGAGGGGGAGATGTTGTAGTTGCTAAACTAGCTGCTCTTAAGAGGGCAGCGATGGCGTCAGGGTCCGTGCGGGCCCTGCAGCTCCACATATCCAGCAGGAGCTGTTTTGTGGTCCCTTGGGTTCCACAGGTGCAGGAGGTAAAGATACAGGGCCCCTTGGATTCCAAAGGCCTGAGAGAATCGTCCTTGAAGAAAGGGAGAAAAGCTAAACAATGCCAAGTAAGGTGAAAAAGACTGCGTTCTGTGACACCATTGGACAGAGAGAAGAGCAGAGAGTGATAACTGTAGTGAAGAAGATTGGTGGTGGTACGATAAGGGAGACTATATTAAGTGTGTATTTCTTGTAATAAACGCCATTTGCTGCTGACCATATTGGCGTTCGAGTGGTACGCGAATGGTCCGGGTAACGCGGGGCCGAAGGAGCCTGGCGTAGAGAAACCTGAAAGCCGTCAAGCCAACTCGCTGGATGCGAACTGCAACTTAGGCTATCCAAGGCACTGCAACAACTATAATCATGTCTTTTTTCACAGAATCACAGAACATTAGGTATTGGAAGGGATGTCAAAAGATCTAGTTCAATCCTCCTGCCATAGCAGGACCTCCTAGATCAATTTGCACAGAACAGGTCCAAGCAGGTTTTAAATGTCTCCAGAGAAGGAGACTCCACAACGCCCGTGGGCAGCCCGTTCTAGTGCCCCATGAAGAAGCTCACTGTAAAGAAGTAACTTCTCATATTTACATGGAACCTCCCATGTTCCATCTTACACTCATTGCCCCCTGTCCTATCACTAGATGACATCAAGAAGCGCCTGGCTCCATCCTCCTGATATCATCCCTTTACATTTTTATCAACATTAATGAGGTCACCCTTCAGTCTCCTTTTTTCCAAGCACAAGAGACCCAGCTTCCTTAGCCTTTCCTCATCAGGGAGATGTTCTACTCCCTTAATCATCTTTGCTCCAATATGCTTAATGGTTTCTCTATTATGTCCTATAGGTCTTTTTTTTTCCCCTTGGTGCATTTGAGCAATTAATATATTCCCCAGGCCAAAGAAATTAAAAATCACCATTGTGTGTATCATGCTTCTTAATTACGGTTGCATGCTAGACAGAACACATGATTAATGATGAACTAAGTATCTGTATGACAGGCAAAACCAAAACCCTGAATGCTTGTGGTCAGTTAAAGATCCAGAGCTGTGTTGTGACAAATGACATTCTGCCTGCCTGAAATTTCCCCCTAGTTTCAGATGAATTAATTGTTAGTCATCTAATTACAGCACACACGTGGAAATACAACGGGAAAGCGAAGCTGTGATCAGCTGTATCTCTAATGTTCTGCACATCTTTCTGTTTCAGGACGTTTCCTCCCTTTGAAAAACTGGCATCTAACCACACGTAGGCACTGGGCAGCATTTCTGCAGGGACTGGCTGCTGTGACTAACACATCCCTCAAAATTTCATGTGCCATAAAGCAAATGTCCAGTCTGATGTAAAAGCATCTCATTTTGGGTACCAGCATGTACTCCCTCTGTGCTTGTACCAAACAACAGTACTGCTGTTTTAAGAGCTGTTGTGGAAGCAAGCTGTATGCAGAGAGTAGTAAGATCTGTGTTGAGAGACAAAAAGTTATTTGAAACTTGTTAGAAAGGGATACATCGCAGAGAGTTGCAGTCAGCTGTTGAGACTGTTATGGAAAATACGCGTGTATTTTGCCAGTAATGAAATGAAGCATAGACGAAAGTACTTCTAGAGGGGTTTTTTTCTCTCACATGTTCCTTACTTCCATGCTTCTCTATGCAAAAGTTTGTGCTTTGACAAACTGAAAAGATGGATAAATGTCCATAAAGGAAAAAGCTGATAAGTAATAAACCCAGAAGCAACACACCAGGCACTACGTGACTGACTTAGAACACTTTTCAATTCTGGAGATCTGTAGCACAAGTATTTCTCAAGGTAGAGCTGATATCCTTGTCCTAAAAAGACCTTTCTAGCTTTTTCTTCCATGAGTTTGTCCAGTTGCTTTTAGACGCACATCACATTTTAGCATCACAGTCCCTGCTAGCAAAAAAGTCCCACCTGTCTGTGTAGCAGGGATTGCATATTAACTTTTTATTTTTTAATTTCTCTAACTTTACTATCTGCTAGGTTTATCTCATAATAACTGGGTTTCATTATTGGAAAAGACAGAGAACAATAATTCCAAATGGCTCTGAATTTTATAAACCTTCACATCCCCTCAATCATTTCTTCTGATCCTCATACATATTAGAATATTTAATTAATCCTCCAAGAAAAATAATTGAACATCTTTGATCCTGCATATTTCCTTTCTCCATTAATTTATCATATCTTTTTTTCTTTAATTAAGGAAATGAATGCTATACACCTAGCCGAGCACATCGCAGGACGGCAGACTGATGGAAACTTCCATCTTTACTGCTTTCCAAATACCTTTCAACGTTTGACCTAACATTTCAAGACAAAGACTTCTTTCAGCCCAAATGTGTGTAAGTCAAACACTGTCTGATCCTTTGGCATTAGTGAGGCATGCATAAGCCTGTGACAAAGTTAAAGCTCGCAGAGGCAGAAGTTCATACAGAATTCAGTTAGTTTAGCTCCCTGCCTTTGAGTTTTGTCCAAAGCACCAAAGATATTACACTTCTAATCATTTCTAATACAGCCTGGTTTACTCAAGGCTCACACAGACCCAGAGGGAGCGCTGCTGCAATCACTGTCCCTGTTCAACAATGTCTTGCAGATGCAACGAGGACTAGACAGCGTAACTCACATATAATAATCCTTTGACCCTTCCAAGTACCCGTGCTACAGAATAAATATTCATCTGATATCTGATTTAAACAAAACTGCTCTTTTTACCCTTTTTTTTCTCTAGTAACACTTGCAGCTGAGAGCAGTGGAATTGCTCTCAAATCATACCAATATAAATTAAAGTTAGAAATGCTATGGATGCTATGAGGTGTGGCCCTAGCTGAAGTGCAAAGATTCCCTCAAACGGAAATGCAGGTATTTCTGACTGCACCAGGCAGAAGACATGGTCTTACCTCAGTCTAACTATACCAGCAAGACAGGGAAAGAGCTCTGGAAATAATCATGGCCAAAAACTTTACAGAAGTCTGTCACGGAACATCGTGTGCCAACATGCTTAGGCTCACACTTGTTCCATTCAGACCTGAACTGTAACACAAGATGACACTAGAAAGGAAAAGAATCACTCACCATTACACTGGATGAAGACACACAGAAGAGGAAATGGTCTCTGAAGTCATCACTGCAGCCTACTGAAACAGTGCTGGCAAAAGCAGTTTGCCTCAGATTCACCTGTGGAGACAGAAGGACATTTATGAATTACTGTCTACTTTTCAGTTTTCTAGAAACAAACAGCACTAACATCTGTGTGTGGTAGACTGCTGAACCCCCAGACACATTACAACATGACTTTAGCTATTTAATCGTCATCCTCAATGCAGGGTCTCAAGCAGAAAGGCATCAGTGAAGGTTTTTCAAAAGGCTGTCTCAGTACCAGCACAAAGCTACAGTTCATCTGCACGGCTGAGTTGACTGGATTAACACTCATCCACTGAAGAACACTGCTTACTACCAACAAAATCTCTAGGAGAACACAGTCTGCACACAGATTTTCTTCCACAAGAAAGGGCAACCAAAAGTCCTTGTACAAATGCACATATTTAACACATGGCAAAACAGCAGCCTTCAGAGATCAAGAAGCTGCTTGTTGGGAAACCTGTGCCTGTAAAAGCAGAATTGAAGAATGTGCCTGCTGTTATGAAAGAGCTAAAGCAGTTACAAGACAGCAGCAACAACAACACTGTTTGTTTTAGCTTTGAACAAAGGTGCCAGATGCGTGGATAGTCATGGGAGACGAGGAAGGCATCTACATGCAGTTCAGTACAACTGGGCTGCCAGCTCGCACCATCATGCAAGAAAGACACGTCAGTCAGAGGCTGAGTCATTAAAATAGAATTGAAAACTCATCATTTAAGATCTAAAGCAAAGACAGTAGGAGGTGATAAAATTGTGCAAGCAGAAGAATAAACTATCAACAAACAAATAAAAAAAGAATTCCTGGCACTAGGTCAAGGATTCATCCTGATGCTGCAAAGGCATCTTTGTGTTACCGGAAAAAAACAACCCACCGCTTGGAGCAAGGCAAGTAAAAGGGTTGTCATACAGTGGGGGGCATCAGTTAACCTACTCCGCTTACACACATACACCTTCCCTTCTGTGCCATGCCTACCGAAACAGCAGGTCAAAGTGTTTTGTTGTGTCTCACTAAACTGCTTTTGGTGAGGATTCCTTTTTGTGGAAGCTCATGCACACAGCAAGGAAAAACCTGTGCTTTGAGAACACAGGAACAAGGCAACTCACAGGCATCAAAACTGTCTGCCCAGCTCTGCACATGGCATGAGCTTCAACCTTCTTAATGCCAAGCTAGTAGCTTAACCAGAACACCACCCTACCTATAGTATAATGTTGTAATTATCTGGCAAATTATAGAGTCCATGTGTTGGAGTGGACGAGGGCTGCCAGTGCCTGCTTGAAGAGCTCGGTGGTCAGCACAGCAATTGACAACCATGCAGGTTTGCAGATGACTTGCTACTTACCAGTAATTTGTAAACTGAATCTTGCTTTTGTTAAATAGAGTGCTTATGAAATGTAGTGAGAAGCAACAACAAGAAATTATGCTGAAAGTTCCTCACTTCTCCAAAAAAACAAACCCACAAAATACCAAGTTCTTAGTGGGAGTTACAGGAGGGAGAATTCATTATCAATATCAGGGAAAAGCCACCCTTTTCCAAATATGACTTATTTGAGAGTAAATTGAAGAAAGCATTGTGAGCTGTCAACTGCTGATGTGTCATGAAATATTTTCACAGCTAACATCCTAATTTTATTACCAACTTTGTTCATGTATTAAACCAACCACAAAGAAAGAAAAGCCCCAAAAGCCCATTCATGCATTGACCTATGAAAAACCTCAAATATGCCTTGCACCCTTGAAAAAGTCCTGCAGTGAATTCACAGGCCCTGTAAAGCCAAGAGTGGAACTTAAAATAAGTTAATGGCAGGATCTCGCTCAGGGCTCCAGTGAACCACCATTCAAAAGCAAACACAATATTCCTGTGAGCATGTCACCTTCCATTTGCAATTTCAGGTGCAGAGGACTTTTTTTAAGCCTTTCCTGAGCACACATCAACATGTTTCATTATGTGCTTGCACAATGACAGTGTTAATTTTGCAAAGCTCTGGGCATTGTTCTGACATCTGTAGCAAATTATTGCTAGAAAGCTCTCATCCCTGGAATTCTAATTCAGGGTCCAAGCTCTGCTCAGCACTCAGACCTGCAGTTAAGATCCTGGGAGGGCACTAATCTTGTATCTAGCCCAGCAGTCATATCATTGAGGACCCCTGCCTAGTTAAATACGATCAACACTGGATCACAGCCCAAGCTACCATTAGTCAGCCACTATTGTCACATCTAAGGGCTTTTCAATGCCCTTTTCAAGTAGCCTTTATGCATAGTCTCCATGTTTATACTAACACCAGTCTCAACAAGACTTACCTGCTTACTAGAGTGCAATTCATGATGGCTGGCACTACAAAAATGCTATAAATATTCAGAAATGAAACTTGCTTATCTTTTACCTTTATCCACTATGAAATTTTGCAGATGACAGCTTGGGACAGTAAAGTGTAGACATGAGTAAGTAAAATAGGGTGCTACATAAAAACTGCTGAAAATTTTGGCTACGTGGTTTGGCTGAAATTTTGTTCCTGTAGCAGGTGTCTTTAAATTAATCAAAAGTTATTTAAACTGCACCTCCATCAATAGACTTGAATACTGAGTAATTTTTTTTAAGGTCATTTTTGATTTTGACTTGTCTCAGGGCTAATCTCAAGAACAATACATTGAATTTTTTGGCTCCTTCTATTTAGTCACAAACATTATCATCATATCTTACTCTTGTAATTAACTAACATGGAGTTTCCAAGAGGAAAAATCTTCTTTTAACTCCCCACAGTTAGTACTGTTATCCTTCTCCTGTATCGTTATCCTTCCCCTGTATTCGGCACTGGTTAGACCACACCTGGAGTGTTGTGTTCAGTTCTGGGCCCCTCAGTTTAAGAGGGATGTCGAGGTGCTGGAGCGAGTCCAGAGAAGGGCAACTAGATTGGTTAAGGGGCTGGAAGATCAGCCCTTTGAGGAGAGACTGAGGGAGCTGGGTTTGTTTGGCCTGGAAAAGAGGAGGCTCAGGGGTGACCTTATCACTGTCTATAACTATCTGAAAGGTGGTTATAGACAGGCAGGAGTTGGTCTTTTCTCCCTAGCCACTGGAGACAAGACAAGGGGTCATGGTCTTGTCATGCTCCATCAGGGAAGGTTTAGACTTGACATTAGGAAAAGATTTTTCACTGAAAGAGCGATCTGGTTTTGGAATGGGCTGCCCACGGAGGTGGTTGAGTCACCATCCCTGGAGGTGTTCAAGGTTAGGCTGGATGAGGTGCTGAGAGGCATGATCTGGATGTTAGATGTCAGGATTACTGGGTTTTTTTGGATTTAGGTTGGACTGGATGATCTTTAAGGTCTTTTCCAACCTTATCATGACTGTGATACTGTGATACTGATGGTGTCAGCATACAGTCTATGTCAGATCTAAACCAGAGGAAACACAAATCTTAAAGGAATATTTGCAATGTGTTATCCTTTCCCTTTCCTACCAGCTTGGGTAATGGCAGTGCAAAATGCAGTGGTGGTTTTGTAAATCTTAAAGCTGCAAACTGGGATGAGCGTGTAACCCTTGCCCTAAAATGGGAGTGCTATTCAGTATTGAATTGACACAGATTTATTTAGATTCAAGTGGAACATAGCAAAAACCAGTAGCACATATATTTTCAGTCCACAAAATGAGCCTCTTTTTCCAGCCCTCCACTGAACATTTATTGTCTAACATTTGTGCACTGTATTAGCCATAGAAAAGTGTCCAATGAACAGATAGCAGTTACTCTTTATATAAGGTTTATGCTTCAATTTTAAGGGGAAGATTATATTTCGAAGCTTTTATGCCATAATCCTCTTCCTGATTTTGCAAAGGTGAATGTACTTACAAGGCTTCTATTAGATTCTAATACATTTCTTTTCCATATGGAAAAAACATTTTATTAAGAGTTGGATTCAAGAGCTAATTGCAGACAGCAAAAAAAACGTAATTTGCAGCCCAGTAGTTTTCAGATGCTCAGGAAAAGGTGAAAATAAGAGTTTCAACAGAACTCAGCAAGGCAAGAAACTGTAAATAATGTGGGTGAAACAGGCTTGAAATGTCAATATATTTTGTTACGAGTTTTCCATTTCAGACCGTCTGTTCTAAGTGAATGATAATGACCATCCAGACAATGCCAAGCCTTTCAGAAGCTGGTTAGAAATGCAATTTACCTTTTGAGCTTGTCCCCTCTGTTACATAAAAGAGCAGTAACTAGGGAAAGGACACTGCAATCACACCCTGTGAATGCTTATACACACACCTATTTATAAATGTGGTAGCCAGTGCTACCAATTTGAAGGCAAGGTGAGTAAATTCATACCTGATCAGTACTCTGCATCCCTTTGGGCATGGGACAGGCAGTCCATGTCTGTTCGGTATTTGGTAGCCAGTGTAGGCCAGCTGGTATGAGCCTGCTTATGTTCATCTCCTAGGACTCGCATGTTCCGAAGAAGAGCAATTGTAGGTTTGTTTCAAGTCTCCTCTGGGCCTCTGAAACAGTCACTTATTTGGTCACTTTCTATTTTAAAGTGCCCAAAAGAATGAAGCAGCACTTCAATTTTTTAGTACTATTTTGATATTAAGGGTGCTTCTTTTGTGCCCCAGAGCACGGCATGTAATGCACATGTTTATCCAGCTTATTAACCCTTCTTTGCAGAGTTCATTACGTTGTGCTTCTTTAAAGTTAGCCTAAACACAACTCTGCCGTCAAAACATCCACCGTGTTCAGAGACAGTAAAACCAGAGGAGAATATACTTTTCTTACTATCCTGTAGCACCTATTTTGCACTGAACGGTCACTTGGTTGCACGTACAGCCTAGATGAAGCCTGAAGCTACAATCTTCTAGCCCTGTGCAATGCTCCTTTCAAAGAATGGCTGTTTGCAAAAGTGGCCTCGGGGAAATGTTTCTGTAGCACACATCTGCATCCCGGTCTGCCTTTCATTAGGCCTCCTATTCCCCATCTGTAGAACGAAGGTTTTTAAGGGAGTGAAACATCTCCCTGCTGAGGAAAGGCTGAGAGAGCTGGGCCTCTTGAGCTCTGAAAAAAGGAGACTGAGAGGTGACTTCATTAATGTTTATAAATCTGTGAAGGGTGGGTGTCAGGACGATGGAGCCAGGCTCTGCTCAGTGTCATCTAATGATAGGACAAGGGGCAATGGGTGTAAGCTAAAACATAGGAAGTTCCACATCGATATTAGAAAGAACTTCTCAGTGAGTTTCTTCACAGAGAACTGGAAGTGGCTGCCCAGAGGGGTTGTGGAGTCTCCTTCTCTGGAAGTGTTTGAAACCTGCCTGGACATGTTCCCATGTGACTTGATCTAGGTGATCTGCTGTGCCAGGGGGATTGCACTAGATGATCTTTTGAGGTCCCTTCCAATCCCTAATGTTCTGTGATTCTATGATTTGCATATTCCTCAAAACTACAGTTTCTATAGAACATCATAAGAGCAAATCCAAAATCTCCAATCCTGTTCTCAGACTACTTGACACAGCAAAAGAGAGATGAAAAATGCCCAAAACCCAAATAAAGCCAAGTCAGCTGCTGTATTTTGTGTGAGCAGGTAAGCATACCAGCCAGCCAGTTTCCACACCTCTCTGTGGTCAATGAAAAGAACACTACCAGGGAAAATTTAGAAAAGAGGAGAGCCTGTGTTGTGAGTGCTGCTAGGCTAGAACAAGTCTTGGAAATTCATGACGGGAAGATCTTTACTCCTCTGAGAAATGTGGCTGAACTAGACCAGTGACCTCAAGAAATTCATAAATCTTCACAGTAACAAAAAAGGTTCCTGAGGAAGCAAAAACTCAGTCCAAAAGGCCAAAGTGGTGTCTTTGCCAGTCACAGCAGGTGCAGCTCTGCTATCTTCCCATTTGGCCATCATTTTCCTTTTTCTCCCTTTCAATTATCTCTTATTTTTTTTATTTACTTGTTGCAGCTATTTTAGCATTCAACACTTGTTTTCTTCTCACAGGATTATAGGAAGATTCCCAGAGTTAAGGTACATAGATATAATACTCTCTACCCAGGAGTGGAGAGCATTATCTCAGTTAATCTTTTGATAGCAAAGAACCTGGAAAACATGACTTTTAAATGAAAACTTAGGGAATAAGTAAGTTCATCTGTTTTAATGTGCTTAGGAAAATGCAGATGAGATGGGATAGTTAAAATCTGCAAGCCAAATATTATATAAGTCTTTATTGGACTGGGATGATTTGAAAGTAAATGCACTAAAATTAGTGTCAGTATGCCAAAGAAATTGAAAACTGCAATGTGTTTTCAATAATTATTTGGAAAAATTGCCTTCTGTACATCTCATTCTGTACAGATTAGCCAAGCAATGAAATGCAGGAATCAAATATGTCCAGAAATTATCATAATTAATCAAGTGAGACATAACGGACCCTAAATAATTTAGATTGTTATTCTAATGCAACATTATCAAGCCAGACAAGTAAAAGACAGTGTCCTCAGGTGATAAGAAACAGCAACACAGTATTATTTCCACATGTGAAGCAATTAATAAAAATCAAAGTTAGCATGAGGGAAATAAAAAAAGAGAAGTGCAGGTTTAAACTAGTGCCGGAGTCTGGATCTAGTGCACGTCAAAGAGCACTTTGCATTCCAAGAGAGTTTGTCATTACTTGACAGACAATCCGGTTTTCCTGAACAAAATTTTCTCTTCTGCAATTGTTAGGACAAACAGTTTCATAGAATCATAGAATCATTACGGATTGGAAGGGACCTCGAAAGATCATCTAGTCCAATCCGCCTGCAACAGCAGGATCACCTAAACCAAGTCACACAGGAACCGGTCCAGTCAGGTCTTGAACATCTCCAGAGAAGGAGACTCCACAACCCACCCTGGGCAGCCTGTTCCAGTGTTCCATCACCCTCACCGTGAAGAAGTTCCTTCTCAGGTTGATGTGGAACCTCCTATGTTCCAGCTTACAACCATTGCCCCTCGTCCTATCACTACATGACACCGAGAACAGCCCAGTGCCATCCTCCTGACACCCACCCCTCAAATATTTGTAAACATTAATGAGGTCACCTCTCAGTCTTCTCCAAGCTAAAGAGACCCAGCTCCCTCAGCCTCTCCTTGTAAGGGAGGTGCTCCACCTCCTTCATCCACCTCCTACTCCGAGAGAGGGCCTGCAGTGACTGCTACCCACATAACAAGCCTAGAGGTTGACTGTCTCTCTTTTCAGAAAGTCTTCCAGTAATCTCCAGCAAAGGACAAGCAGCTATGTACATCACAGAACCACAGAACATCCTTGGTTGAAAGAGACCTTTAAGATCATCAAATTCTACCTTTGACACAGCACTGCCAAATGCCAAAGCATATCCTCAGCACTGCATCAGCATTACGAACACGAATTCTCTACTCAGCCTCCTCTTCTCTAGGCTAAACAACCCCAGTTTCCTCAACCACTCCTCATAGGACTTGTACTCCAGACTCTTCACAAGCTTCGTTGCTCTTCTCTGGACCTGCTTCAATGCCCTTGTGGTGAGGGGCCCAGAACTGAACACAAGTATTTGAGGTGTGGCCTCACCAATGCTGAGTACAGGACTACTTCCCAGGGAACTTTGTCAAAACAGGCAAAAGTCTGCCCTCTGGAAGTGAGGTAATTCTGCTGATCACCCTCAATTCCTCAAGAACTGAAAACTCCACCATCTCTTGGTCCCTTTTCCCAAAACAGCCACCAACCTTCACATCCCCCAATAGGCCTTCTCTGTTCACAAAGAGCAGCTCTACTAGGGAACCTACCCTAGTTGGTTCAGTCACTAGCTGTGTCAGGATGTTCCCTTCCACACATTCCATGAACCTCCACTACTGTTTCCTCTCTGCTATGTTGCATTTCCAGCAGACATCTGGTAAACTGGAGTCCCCCGCAGGAAGGAAGGACAGCAATTTGGAGACTTTACCCAGCCTTTTACAGAATACTTTATCTGCCTCTTCATTTTGATTAGGTGGTCTGTAACAGACCCCTGCCATAGTGTCTGCTTTGCTGGCTGTCACAGTTTAGCACCAGGTTAGCCCATAAAATTATATTGATGCTAAAAGCCGTGGACATGGGGGAAGTAAAATGGAAATACTGGGAATCTCCTAGGCAAAACTTAAATATTCAATTTAAGTAGTTTCCTAGGCTACAGTCTGAAATTGTGGGAAAGGATGGAGACAGGAAGAAGATAAAAGGGAAGGCTAAAAAGGGAAGAGGGGAAAAAGCAGGGGTGGGAGTGAATCAGAAGAGGGACAGAGAGCCACAGAGGGACAGACAGGCTGCAGTGTGTTACAGGGCAAAGCGAAACTGAAACCAGACTCCCAAGACACACAAACAGGGAGGGGGTACCAAGAAGAGGAGAAAAAGAATACTCTGTCCCCAAATAAGGACCCCAAAACATGTCTGGCCCACTCCACCTGCTCAACCTGTCCCCTGCAGCAGCCACCACTCACCTTCACTTCCGCAACCCACCAGCCTTCACCCTCGTGCCCTGCACACCCCGCTGCTGCGCACCCAAGGGAAAAAGTAAACATCCCCGCAGCCGAGACGAGTTAGCACCTTGTATGCTGGAAGAGAATTCAATGCAGGAATACCATAAGCAAACATGATTTCACCAAATCCAGAACACTGGCCTTCTCCTTGATTCTCACCCATAAGCATTCAACCCTATCATCACAGTCAGCATTAGTCACAAGACAGTCCAGACACCGACATACAGTAACACTCCAGCACCTCTCCTTCCAAGCCTTCCATCAGGACAGAATAAGCACTAAAGGGGCAACAGTGCTCAAAAGATGGCAAGAAAGGAATAATTTTCATTCATTTGTGAGACCCTATATGCCATACACCTTGGAAACCATGTTAAAATCTCCCTGAAAAGAAGTAGATTATAAAACAGCAGAGTTATGACAGTAGGTATTGGGGGTGGGGGGGAACAAAAACAAAAAAACAGGAAGGGAAAAAAAACCCTTTAAAAAAACTCACCAGAAAGAAAATCAACATCATAAAAAACCCATAAAAGAACAGGAAAAGAATTGAAAAGAAAAAAAAAAACCCGGAAAAAAAGGCCAGGAAAAAAAACCAGAACAAAACCCCAACCCTTGTTAGCTAAGTAACATCAGGGTAAAACACTTCTAAGCAACCTTATGATATCAATGTGCACAATGCAGTAACTGTTTGGTTCTAATATACGCAGTGGATGCATGTCACTGCATCTCACTAGGCAGAGAGAAAGCCAGCAAGGTAAATGGTGACATGCCAAGGCTTTCTGCAAATAACGCTCTGTTTTTGTTGGCAGAACTGAATGGTATTTGTTTGACATTTAATTAAAACTCAGGGCCACTAAATTCAAAGGCATAATAATGTCACAGCACTTAATTCGTTAAAAAATACACTTCTAGCAGCTCTTTAGTCAGACAGTTTAGGAGACGTGAGGAAAATAAAAGGTCAACAGGAGGATTTTTTGAGATGCTTCTAACTTCTTGGCTTATCAATAAAAATAGTCACTCAGCTTTCTGAAATGGGATGCATGAAAAGCCATGGGCATGAAAATGCAATTACTCTCCTGTAAATTGGTAGCACATTAGTATGCTGGAAAGAAGAAGTAAGCTTGGGCTTGGAGAGCCATGAGATTGATAGCCACTAGGAAAATGGTTTCTTTAATTAATGTTCTTCTGAAAATTATCCAAATCATTACAATTCTTTAATACTCACATGCAGTAAGTTATAACTTATGAAAAGCTGCTAAAACACATAGGACAATACACAGCAACAGATTCTGAAAGGCAAACTAATTAAGTCAGTTTTTTAATACCTTTCTTATTAATAAATAATCATTTTCTTTGATTTTTCCCCTCTTGAGAATGTAGGAGCATAAATGCAAGCTAATAGTAAGCTTTTTCTGATGAACCATTTCAGTATGTTCTGTCACTGTCCAATATATAAGTAAAGAAATGCAAATATCTAAGTATCAATGCACTAGCACAAAGAAGTGACAATTTTAGGACCAGTAACAGCATTTGTAGTTACACAGGCTAAAACAACAATAAACAACACGCAGTTGCATATGAACTGGTTCCTACTGAGAAGGGAGGGTATTACTCAGTAGGCTTGTTGCATTATAGCTGCAAAAGATGGGGGGCAATAAGAGTCATGGTTTCAAGATTGGCCAGAGAGAGCAGCAGCAGTATTTAAAACTGCTTAGATCAGACAATTGATAATTTCTTAACTGTAGAAATTTGGGGCTAACATACAGCAAAAAAAGCATCTCCCAAGCATTAATTTGAAAAAAATAATTAATTGATTGACTGGCTGCCTAGGCTAAATTTGAGTTTCCAGGTCTCAAACAAGACATCAGTGCTGCTGCATTTGGGCAGAGACAGACATCGTTCTCGTAACACAGAGTAGAACTAGCACTTCCATACACAAGGCTGTCACAGAGTGATACTAGCCAGCAGATGACCTCTTTTGAACAAATACCACTACAAAGAGTGGTTTCTGGACTTACATTTGGTTTACTTCAAAGTAATCTCTTTTCCCTACTAAATCAAATTACATGTTAGCTTTGCTTTGTGCATAGTGCTACCAAATGACCCTGTTTTCAAAAACAGACAAACATTGAAAGGGGGAAGAACTTTGTGTCTTGGTCAAGTACATCGGCAAATATCTTTTATTCTCTGCGGCAGTATGCCTCTGGGTCTGCAGAAAGGTAGATGAGTAAGGAGATTGGGAAAGCAGAGAGCGAGCTGCTAGGATCGGCTCGGCACTCCTGAGGGAAATGAGCGATTTGCTGTTGCACAAAATTAAGATTTCTTTGTGTCACACGCAGACAAAGACGGTGGAAGTGGGCCAGCTCCCTGCCAGACATAAATCAGCACCTGCCTGTTTGGAACATAATGAAAGTGTGAGATGAATTAGCAAATTAGGTGAAGGGATGAGGAAGGTCAGATTTGAAATACTGACATTCTGAATAAAATATTTTTAATAATTCTATTTATATCCACAAAAGGATTTTCTTTGGTGCCTTTCTTCACTGCCACAATGCAATAATTGTCAAGAATTAGCCATTTTTAGCGTGGTTCTTTGTAGGCAGAGCTGGAAGTGTCCGAAACTAAGCAGGACTCCACAAATAGCTGCATAGAAAAAATACCTGCCAGAGTCACTGAATTATTGAGCCTGGAAAAGACCTCTGAGGTCATCAGCCCAGCCCATGACCTAGCATCACCACATCAGCCAGACCATGTCACTAAGGGCCACATCCAGTCTGTCCTTAAACACCTTCAGGGACGGGGACTCCATCACTGCTCTGGGCAGTCCATTCCAATGTCCAATCATCCCTTCTGTGAGGAAGTGCTTCCTGATCTCCAACCTAAACCTCCCCTTTAAACAACTACTGCCATCAGAATCACTTTTCAGGACACAAGAGCCATCTGCAAGATCTTGTCTCCCTTACAAAAGCTTCAGCTGCAATGGAATTATTGATATTATTGAGGCTGGGATAGGCCTCTGGGATCATCAGGTCCAGCCTATGACCTGACACCACAAGAGAAAGCCTGCTCTGGAATGGCAGGTCAGAAGAAACGGGTGACGTTCAGCCTCATAAATGAAAACAGAGATAGAACAACCCAACCACTGTGCCAGACACCAACAGATACTTTTAATATTAAACCAGACGTCAAAATGTCAAGTGTTGCTAGCAAAATAGAGATGTTTCTCTAACTGCCTATAACTTTTCAAATTTGTTCGAACTAAACATCTCCCCTTATTTCTCTGTACCTTAGGATATATTGCTTTAATTTGAGAACTCAAGCCAACGTGATTCAGCTGCTAGAGAATGTTGTTCAAGCAAAAGTACTGCATTGGAAACATCCTTCTAGAATATAGATGAGGCAGTCCTGGGTTACACAAACATTAGCTTCTTGGGTCAAATCCATAGTTATAACTTCAAAACTAATCCCCTATATTTAGCACTTTCATTTGCATAATGAAAAGGTCCTGACCCTCAAACTGCACTTGTCTGAGATGAAAATAAACCCCAAACCCAATTTCCAACAGCATACCTAATGCACTCCAACTGCTAAAGGGGTTTCAGCACAATGAACTCAGACGGGAATAATGCAACACAAAACAAGTGAAACACATCAAGGAGATGCCAGGACCTTGGCGCTACCACTTTGGCTCTCTGAATCTCGTCTTTCATGCCACATTAGCAAGTGATATGGGTACAGCCTCAAGCAAACGAATGCCAAATCTGGTCAAAGCAGGGAGCCAGAGGACTGAGGCTTGGTTGGGAGACACCTTTAATAAGGCTGGACACGTGATTTAGTGGGCATTGTGACATTGGCTTGATGGTTGGACTTGATGATCTTGGAGATCTCTTCCAACATTAATGATTCTCTGATATAAATGTGGGTCTGATGACATGGCCACACAGTCTGACAAAAAGTCCTTGAAGCACTTCAAGTCTTCCAAAAAATGCCTCTTTAATGGCTGTCTGAATACTTTTGGTTTTTTTTCATTGAAGTGCCTCTTAAGAAATAACAAGATAAACTTTAGCCTTCTCAATCAAAACTAGGCTTATATTTATGTACTGTACAGAGATGCAGTCCTACAAGTACCATCTTGAAATGACCCTTGAAGAAAGCTAAGGATTTTGAGATTTAGATTGAGTATTAGGAAAAAACTCTTCACTGAGAGAGTGATTGGGCACTGGAACAGGCTGCCTAGGGAGGGGATGGAGTCACCATCCCTGGAGTTGTTTAAAAAATGAGTAGATAGAGTATTTGAGGCCATGGACTAGGGTTTAGGAAGATATTGGGATGAGGGCTGGACTTGATGATCCTGGAGGTCCTTTCCAGCCATGAAGATTCTATGATTATAAGTGCACAGTTGTTTCTTTGTAGTCCATATGCTCTACAACATAATCCTTTATGCATGGTCCTTTATTAGGCATCACACAATCACAGAACATAGAGAGTTTGTGGGTGCAGATTAAGAGGCAAGCTGCCATGGGTGACACTGTTGTGGGTGTCTATTACAGACCACCAGATCAAAATGAAGAAGTTGATGAGGTATTCTACAGGCAGTTGACAGCAGCCTCACAGGCCCTGGTTGTCATGAGGGTCTTTAACTACCCAGATATTTTATGGAAGACCCACTCAGCCAGTCACCCACAGTCCAGGCAGTTCCTCCAGTGCATTGGTGACAATTTCCTGAGGCAAACGGTGGAAGAGCCCACTAGGAGAGGAGCACTGCTGGATCATGTACTCACCAACAAGGCAGGTCTGGTTGAAGCAGTGAAGGTTGAGGGTAGCCTTGGGTTCAGTGACCATGAGATGGTTGAGTTCTGGGTCTCATGTGGTAGGAAAAGAATAACTAGCAGAATCACAACCCTGGACTTCAGGAGGGCCAACTTTGGCCTTTTCAATCAATTGCTAGGGGAAATCCCATGGGACAGGGTACTGGCAGGTCAAGGAGCGCAGGATAGCTGGTTAACATTCAAAGATCACTTTCCTGAAGCACAAGAAAAAAGCATTCCAACAGGCAGGAAGTCAAGGAAGGGAGCCAGAAGATCAGCATTGTTAAACAGGGAGCTGCTGGGCAAAATGAAGAAGAAGAAGAAAGTCTGTAAGTCATGGAAGGAGGGGATGGCCACTTGGGGTAATTATAAGGCTCTGGTGAGAGAGGGTAGGGATGCAGCTAGGAAAGCCAAGGGCTCCTTGGAATTAAACCTTGCAGAAGAGGTCAAGAGCAACAACAAGGGCTTCTTCAAACACATTGCAGGTCAAACTAAACCTAGAGACAATATAAGCCCCCTGCTGAATGAGGTGGGTGCCCTGCAGACAGAGGATACAGAGAAAGCAGAGATACTCAACACCTTCTTTGCCTCTGTCTGTATTTCTGGGGGCTATCTTGATATCAAGCCCCAGACTGCTGAAGGCCCAAAGGAAAACAAGGCAAGAGATGAGCCTACCTTGGTTGATGAGGACTGGGTTAGGGATAAGTTGAGCAAACTGGATGTACACAAATCCATGGGTCCAGGTGGGATGCACACGCACGTGCTAAGGGAGATGGAAGAAGTCATTGCTAAGCCACTCTCCATCATCTTTGCTAAGTCATGGGGGTCAGGAGAGGTGCCTAGAGACTGGAGGATAGCAAATGTCCAGTCTTCAAAAAGGNCTATGATTCTATGATTTGACACAGTCTCCCACAGCATCCTCACAGACAAACTGATGCAGTGTGGCCTAGATGATCGGGTAGTGAAGTGGATGATAAACTGGCTGCAGGATAGAAGCCAGAGAGTAGTGGTCAATGGGACAGATTCTGGTTGGAGGCCTGTATCTAGTGGAGTGCCCCAGGGGTCAGTGCTGGGACCAGTCCTATTGAATCTATTCATTAATGACTTGGATGAGGGATTAGGGTGCAGTGTGAGCAAGTTTGCTGATGACACGAAGCTGGGTGATGTCGCCGACACCCCTGCAGACTGTGCTGCCATTCAGCGAGACCTGGACAGGCTGGAGAGCTGGGCTGAGAAAAATGTAATGAAGTATTACAAGGGTAAGTGTAGAGTCTTGCAACTGGGCAAGAACAACCCCAGGTACCAGTATAGGCTGGGGACTGACCTGTTGGAGAGCAGTGTAGGAGAGAGGGATCTGGGGGTCTTGGTGGACAGCAGGATGACTGTGAGCCAGCAATGTGCTCTTGTGGCCAAGAAGGTCAACAGCATCCTGGGGTGGATCAAAAGAGAGGTGGTTAGCAGATGGAGAGACGTTGTTCTCCCCCTCTAGTCTGCCACATCTTGAGTATTGTGTCCAATTCTGGGCCCCTCAATTCAAGAGGGATGTGTTGCTGTTGGAGCAGCATAGAGCAACGAGGATGATGAATGAAGTGGAGCACCTCTCTTATGGGGAAAGGCTGAGGGAGCTGGGTCTCTTTAGCTTGGAGGAGACTGAGTCGTGACCTCATTAATGTCTATATATATGTGAAGGGTGGGTGTCAGGAGGATGGCGCCAAGCTCTTCTCAATGTCATCTAGTGATAGAATGAGGGCAATGGTTGTAAACTGGAACACAGGAGGTTCCACATCAACCTGAGAAGGAACTTCTTCCCAGTGAGGGTGACGGAGCACTGGTGACAGGCTGCCCAGGGTGGTTGTGGGGTCTCCATCACGTTTAAGACCCGCCTGGATATGTGGCTTGGTCTGGGTGATTCTGCTGTGGTGGGGGGATTGGACTAGATGATCTTTGGAAGTCCCTTCCAATCCTTATTGATTCTATGATTCCATGGTTAGGAATTGGAAAGGACCTCAAAAGACCATGTAGTCTAATCCCCTCGCCACACCAGGATCATCCAGATCAAGTTGTACAGGAACACGTACAGGGAGGTTTTAAATACCTCCAGAGAAGGAGACTCCAGAACGTTCCTGGGCAACCCGTTCCAGTGCCCCCCTCATCATGAAGTTTCTCCTCATATTTGTGTGCAGCATTCTGTGTTCCAGCTTACATCCACTGCCCTTTGTCTTGGCATTGAATGACACTGAGCACCTCAACATAACCTACTGTAAGAATTGAAAGGATGTGTAGGTGTTCTGGGTTCACTGAGGTTGCCAGCATCTAAATTATAGGCACACGAGTAAGACTAATACAGACACAAAAATATGGATGAGAGAGCATGCTGACCTCGATGCCACTCTCTGATCAGACTATTTGAGTTAAACTGAGTGAATCTGTTAGCCATTTAAGGTTCAAGTGCACAGCACAATGTATTCATCAGCGCAGGTTCAGCCATCCACACAGCTATCAGTGCCTTTATGGAATCAATTCATAAATGAGTAGATGAAACCAAGCAAGGCAGAGGCAGCCTTAGTGAGCAAGGGAAAGCCTGTGGAAGATGCAGTCAGAGTGGTCTCCTTTGGTGCTAACTGTACATCTATAATTAGTCACTTTGAATCCCTACTGACAGTGAGCTCTTACCCTTGTATCTGCTGCCAATACCTTTCGGGATTTCATTCCAAAAGATACAAGAAAACAGGTCACTGATTATTCTTAACTCTACCTTCTGTGTGTATAAGCACAACATGTTTAAATATCACAGAATCACAGAACATTAGGGATTGGAAGGGACCTCAGATATCCACTACATTACCCCTATAACAGAAACCTGAAACAATCTTCTTAGCACCTTATGTGGTCTAAGAACTTTAGGCTGTTCCTTCACTCTAAAATAGCAACAATAAAAAACAAACACACAGAGTAAATGTCAACTACACTTCTTAACACACATTTGAAACAATTAACATGCTAAATATTACCAAATAATTTGCCTGCTATAGAAAAACAGACTCCATTCAAGATGCTATCAATGAAGAGATATTAAATTCTCTAATCTAGAGCTGTCTGAATCCAAATTGTGCTACTGAATCCATCTTTCAGGTAGCTGTGATACCAAGTGGACTGTTGTAAGATACTGTATCTCTTTCACATTATCTCTAGAACTTAATGTGACACAAGTGAGTTCCATGGTATTTCCTGAACTATGCGTGGAAGACACTGGCTACTTAAAGCTTAAAGCACGGATAAAACTATTTTTTCTTCGGGCTACTCACTCCATACTTGTGATTTAAAGCATGTTTGGTGTTCTACCGACTGTGTTTCTTTCACCCTTCCTGCTAACAATCTTTCTGTAACAGTGATACCGTGTACGAAGAACTAATACAGACTGTGTGACAGATCTGCAGTGCAAACGAAAGCAAACAGTCCTTCTCTGTTCTGTAGAGGGGGAAGCATTCAGTAGGTGAAGAAACAATGGAAAGGTATTTGCATTAACAAAAACTAGATATATTTATTCGTGTATTTTTCTCATTCTGCTGTTAAACATTTTCAGAGTTCCTAGTCTCATTGTGTTGATACTATTTTTTAAAGGACCAATTCAAACCTGCTCATCTTGCACCCAATCAAGAATGCGAAGTCTAGTTTCTAGGAAGACAGCAAGGACTATTTTAAGAAATATTTTCATGTGATAGAAAGACAAAACAGGACTGGGAGGGGGGCGAAAGTCATCCAGACAGGGGTGAAAGCTATTTCAGAAAACGAGATGCTACTTGAATCTGAATGTGTTATTGAAGTCCCATTACCCTCAAAGAGCCAGCCATAAATGCATAAGTACATTGTCGGGAGACAATACTTCCTGCACACCAACATTTAGCTGAAGCAGATGAAAACAATTTAAAAATTTAAAGGATGCAGACATGAAAGGCACTTGTCTCTCTAGCAAGCGGGAGGAATCTGCTCATAAAAACAACCTAGTGAGCAGCATCATTCATGCTGTAAAGGAAATAGAGATCTTCCAGCATCTTCACAGTTAAGGCACAAAGATAATATTATCTAGTCTGACCTACACTCAAACACAGGACAGAGTTAATGATTTTATTTAAAACAGTACATTTAAAAAAACAAGAAATACGAGGTTTTGTCAGTAGATAACCAACCTACTCACCTTCTACATTATTTACAATCTGAATTTTCTCTGGCACTGCTGGTGTACACTGTTATGCTTGGTAATTGCTTTTTCTCTTTGTTATAAAACTAATTCTGTCACAGCATCATCTTTTTCTTTGTGACAGCCCTAAACCAGAATAAACGCATAGGTGAGAGAACAGCCAGTCACTAAACTCTATTCAACAGTCACGTACCTTCCATCGTATTGAGAACTACAGACACAAATAAAGGGCTGCAAGGTAGAGGTTGTTGATAATTTACCTTCCTCTTCTCCTCTAAACTGATGACCACCACAGCTAAACACAGCGATGCTCAGTAATCTGCAGCAGAAATTAATTTCAAATATGTGATTATTATTTCTATTTCACAGCATGGTCCTAAAAAGAACTATTCCTCTCACTGACTGCAGTCTGGAGGTTAGGCACGTATTACACGCGTCAACATCTGATTCTGTTTTATCACATCAGCAGGAGAGAAATCATATACAGGGTACATGGATATTAAACAGTAGAGAGAGCAGGCATAGGTTTGAGGAAAACAAGCCTAAAACTTTTTTGTGGAAACTAAGAAACTAAGAAAATGGGGCAGCAGAGGACAGTGGATGGAGGGGCAGAGATACAAAGGTAAAAAAGTATGAAGAAGAATACTCCTCTTCTGAAGTATTTCTAAGAATATGTTTTTATTTGGGATATGAAAAGGAAGCAAGAGCTACAAGATGCACATTTCAGTGAATGCAGCACAGAGAAATACAGCTGCACAAAAGCTACACAAATGGGCTTGTGGTGGTCCCCTAACAGCTTCTCAGCTCGATGGTGAGGAGTATGAGTAATTATCTAATTTTCTTTTCACTTCTAAACTACCTAGTAACTTTGCTCTCAGCTATTTACAACATCCAAAGACACTTGTGTTAGGAATTCCTTCAGGGTGTTGGTAAAGAGCAAATGCAATTTCTTTGAGGTATTGTAAAATCTTCCAGGATCTAAGTGTTGCTCCTTCTGATCATGAAAGGCTGATGTGATGTGATGTGCTTGACTTAACAGGCTGTTTTGATCAAATTAAGTAATACTATCTAATGAGAAGTTTCAAGGGGTGGATACTTGCCAAGAAGAGACTCAAACAGGTGGCATGGTAGTCAGAGAAGTGCCCGAAGCCTAACTACAAATACATCAATGGAAAAAAGAGGGGTAGTAGTAATCTCCACTCCTTACCGGATACGGAGGGAAATTTAATAACTAGAGATGAGG
>VXBP01003259.1:0-108974 GCA_013400115.1 Rhinopomastus cyanomelas | reverse complement strand
GCAGTCTTCGGCAGAACATCTATTTCAATGTCAGGCGGGGCTTCTGATTGATGCTTGTTGTCTCGTGACAACCAGGGACACATCCTGTTCTCAGGGATGCTGGAAGCCACCGAGAAGCAGAAGTGCCTGTAAAAAACATAAGTATATCCTCTTCCCCGAGTTAGTAAATTCATAGGTCTTTGCCATACATTTCATGCTGGATCAAATCCTTGCACCCATGGTTGTACTTTGAATTTACAATCCTCATCCTTCTCAGTCAATGACTGAGCATGTCTTTGGGTCACTATCTCTGCATCTACTCTTTGAGGTTTAAGCCAATTCAAAACATACAGAACTTTACTTAATAGCAAATTGGTGTTATAAAAGATCAATTAGCTAAATAATCCCTTGAAGCCAAGCGTCGAGCTTTTCTCTTTCATCCCAAACTACCGCTTCCCAGCAGCTGCAGCTTCTCAGCAGTGGGCAGTAGGAAAGGGAGGGATGAAGGTGGAATGGAGCTCCTGCTGGCCCCGCCGCAGGCAGTAGCACGGGGCATCCCACGCCGCGGCTTCTCTTAAAGGAGCCACTTACAGCTTTGTCCATCTCAAGTTTCACACACAGTTGTGTTTTGATCAGAATGAAAACAAAGATTCATTTCAACTTAATCTTCTATATATTATTACTGGTTAGCAATTGTTAGCAACTGTCAGCAGTTAAGGAATTATTAGCAAAAAATTTAGAATGACAGCAGTGTTTATCATCTGTCCGCCGGGCCCTTGCAGATGGGAAAACAAACACTGTACCCCAACAAGGTATTCAATATTAGAAGTCCAATTTTCCATTTTCCTGGTTTCTTTTTTATCACAAATACTGCATGTCCTGCTGACAGTTGTTCTTTCTGCCCATACTTTTGGTTTGCCCTCTTGAGACAGGGTCTGGATGGTCTTTCTTCTCTACTGGCTCCTTTTCCTTTATATGCACCTCCCTCTGACTCTCTGCACCCCTTCTGAAAATCACCTGGCTTCTGACAATTAAAAGTATTTCCCTGCGGTTTGTTACCTTTTCTAATCGCTCCTGCAAGCAAGGTCATGTCGTGCATTTGGGCTCCACCATCTGCACCAGCAAGTTCATAATGAGGCCTCGCTGTAACCGGGACCTGCTGGAAGGCTCTGCCCACACACTGGGGAACTATTCTCAAAGGCAGCTGTATCTGTTGTTCCAGCCCTCCGAACGGACCACTCCCCTGCAACTCCTCTTGTGTGATGGCTTGTGCAGTTTTTAAATCCTTCCAGTCCCCTGGCAGCATTGTGTATGCGTTGTCCAGGCCTCCCAACAATCCCAGCACAGTTAGATCTTATGCCTTTGACCACTTTGTCTATCTCTCTAATTACACTATGCAGAAGGTTTTGCCCAGTTACTGCAGGAAAAAGTTTCAGGCCTTCTGCCAACTCTTCTCTGACAAGGTGCTGTTTTTTCTCTCTCCTTCGAAAGCTATGTGAATTCTGCTAATTCCTTTCTCATTGTAACTCAGAGAGGAATCAAGGGAACCTGCTGATGTATCAGACTGCTGAGGTTCCACAAGGGGAGCAAACAGCGTCGGGGGTTAAGGGGGTAGTGAAACCACGGGAGCAATGAGAGATAGATCTTTGGAGGGTGCCTCTGAACCTAGTTTCTCCAAAGCCTGCTTCATCGCTGGTACAGCAGTAAATAGTGTACTGCCACTCACGGCTCTGCATATCCAGCCCGAGCGTTCCTGACTCCAGATGCCAAGGACCTTGGCATGCGATCTCTGCTAAGAGACCCTCAGTCTGACTAAGGGGCACAGCTGTACACTCACGCTGCTTGAAATTCTTTCACAGCTCTTATGCATGAGACCTCTGCTGAGCTGCCAAACCACCCCCCACGCCTACGATAAGGGAGCAGGCACTTCTCCGAGGTATCCTGCTGAAGTTCAGTGCGCACCTGGCTTCTCCAGCCTGTAGACACGAGGATATCACGTCGGGGCCACCAGATGTTGGAATCCCGTGATGAGGGGGTCCAGGGGTTGCCGATGCTGCAACGGGAAGCAGCACAGGAGACAGTTGTGTGGTGAAAGCAGTGGAGGCACCGTCGTTGTCCAATGTCGGGGACCGAGCCTCCTTTTTTATTAGCTGACAACATCAGTGATAAACAAACTCAGGATTGGTGCTTGGTGCATTCGTGGCATTAGGTGATAGGTCTCCAGACCACACATGCCTGATTTCCCTGTATGCTTTGTGTGAGGAACTATGCAAGGAATTTAGGTTGAGATAACAGAATTTCTAACTACGCCACAGATTAACCCCGGAACCAATTACGACAAGTTCCTCCAGCCACGCACTTCCGAGACCTGGTTTGCCAAGACATCTCATATGCTTAGGGAGGAACCCTCTTAAAGGAGAACTGAAATGTTCCCACACCAAGCAGGGGCCTCCTTCTGTTTAGAAATTCATTCTCTTGGAGAGAGAATCTCCTTATTACGGGGTTGTGCCATATATTATGGATTTCCATACAAATACTCAGATGTCATCCCTTGTGAAAATCTTGGCATTCCCCATCGTTTGATAGCAGCAAAGATTTTTTCCTGGACTTCAGCAGCTTGAAAAACTGAGCATCCATCCAAGGTGTTGCTGTGAAGTGCACATAAGTCACTCCCGTGCTTTATACTGAGTTCACCGCCTTCGGCGCTCACATGAAGTAGTTCTGTGTCACAGAGTCACACACGGTTTAAGCGGATTCACTGCTTTTTAATGCAGTGTGTAGTCAGTCTGCATGCACGTGAAACCTGACATGCCAGACTTGTGTCCTGGTTGCCAAGCTGTGCATAAGAAACTTACCTTGTTTGGGCTACAGAGGCCGCTGGCTAGTATCTGGGAGCAAAGTCCTTCAAAATCTTGCATATCCTTCTTCTGCTGTTTGGGAAATGTAGTTAATCTGCTAAATATGCAGTTCAGACTGGCTCCTTCAGATACCTGAGAAAAGGTGAGTGGTGAGAATACCTTCTGGAATTGTCTTCTTCCCAGAAGATACAAACCAATGTCCCTACTAAGGAACAGAAGTAACCCAAAAGCTCCACACCCCCTGGCTGCTGTCAAGGAGCAAGAAGACACGCATCCGCATGTTTTCGAGGAACTCACAAATGAAGTATGTCTCCTGAGCAGATGTATCAAGCTTGGCCCAGTATGAATGAGTGAGTGAAGGGAAATGCCTGCAGGCAGTCCCACTCTACTCCCTTTTATCTGCACTGGTGGACCTTTTCAATGCTAAGAAATTTGCTGTAGGGAAAAGACAGAGGCTAAAAGAGCGAAGAACATGAGAAAACGCAGTGATTCAGTGTCTCCTATTTTGGTCACTGGGAGCTGAGAGTTGTAGCTGTAGCGCTGCCCATTCTTACTGTGGAAGAGGGATTGAACCCCTCCAGCTGTGTCAACACACTGACATCTAGTGGAGCTCAGATACTGGTGTGAGGAATTCAACCTAAAATCATCTCTGAATAATTACACCGAGTTCATATCACTCACTGAAGATGTTTAATCAGTTTAATTTGTTGAATCCATTGGTGAAATATCAAATCATTTCATGAGTGCAACTGTGTTTATTGTAAATCCAAATTGCAGATGACAGGTAAATTTGAAGCATTTCATTTAGCGTAAACAGAGATAAGGTAAAGATGTAAAGAAATTGCTTAAACACAAGACTTGAGAAGGTCTTCCCTGCCAACCATATCGCATCAGCTTTGTAAGAAAAGTGCAACAGGGCTGGGATTTATATTGTGGGTGTTAGGAAACAAATACCTAACAAGTTTGGTTTACAACTGGTTTATGAAAACCAGTCATATCACCTGGACAGATTGTATTTCAGAAGATGTCACAAAGCAGCAGTGGAGTCCCCATCCCTGGAGGTGTTGAAGGACAGACTGGATGTGGCCTCTAGTGCTCTGGTCTGGCTGATATGGTGATGTTAGGTCCTGGATGATCTTGAGGGGGTCAATAATTCTGTGACTCTGTCAATTTTTTTTCTTTTAAAGCTGTCTGTAAGGGCTGTCCATCCAAATGATGTAATTCCATATTGGAGTAGTATCTTTGATCCAGTCATGCTTTACGGTTTTTTTTCCACTATTGAGCCAGTACACTGAAGTTAAGTTATATACAGATCTGTTGTTGTTGTTTTTTAAGCTGCCATCTTAATGTCCTTAAACAGCCACAAATAATCATGGAGTAATTTTGGCTGGAAGAGACCGTAGGCATCATCAAGTCCAACCTTTTCCCAGCCCTATCATCACCACTAAACCATGTCCCCCAATGCAACGCCTACCCTTCTCTTAAACACCTCCAGGGCTGGGGACTCAACCCCGTCTCTGGGCAGCTGTTCCAGTGCCTGACAAAACATAAATGAAATGAGATAAAAGTCTTCTGCATGGGCTGGGTTACAAGGCTCGGCCTCTGCAGAAGGAACTCACTGTATTTAAATCACAGGATTGTGGTGTTCTAAGTCTAAAAATCCCACACTCTTTGATGAGTGTGTGCAGTAATGCTGTGGAACTAGACGTTTCTCAGCACACTTGGAGACAACAGTAGATGTGAAGGAGAGGATTATCTGTCTGTTCACATGTGCAGTGTTTTCGTTTCCATACAAATGTCTGCATCTGTTTGACACACGTTGCCCACTTGCCAGATTTAGAGGCTACATGTGTTCTATTGGCCTTTCCCACTGTCATTTATCAGCCTCTGCATGTGACTGACACCACAATAATGCTGCATGAGGTTAAATAGTATGAAATAATAATTTAAATAAACATTAACTATTCGTACAATGCAAACACAGACATGTTCAAGACACTGCCAGGGATGGGTGAGCCTGCTTTTTGCTCTGAGCAAGTGCTGATACTCACTAAAAATACTGGTTTTACTCAAGGGATAAATAAAAAGAAAACCCAGCAGTGAATTGGAGGTGGAGCTGTGGTTGGCAAGAACTGGGTCTAAGGTTATTTTAGTCTGAACCCCCTCCTGGCTCCTCTCTTCCTTCTGTACCGTGCCCATCGTTTTTGTTAGCTAGGATTCTGCAACTGCACAAAGCTTGGAATCTCCCTTCCTGTCTTGTCTCGCGTTCTGTGTGGGCTGCTCTAAAGGTGGGATGAGAAGGGAAATAAAGCAGAACGTGGCTCTCCTGCCGGCTAGATTTCAGGTGCTAATGGAATGACCATCTCTGACTGCAAGATGAATTGGCACAGTGGGCTCATCACACGCCAGGGGCTGTGGGCTGTGTTCAGAAAGAGCAGGCATTGGGATTGTGTCCAGCGCACAAGTGCAGCGGAACATGCAGGATGCAATTTTTTTGGTGCAATTAATGCAAGATAAGAGGATTGAACTACATGGGCCGCAATTTCTGCTTTTAAACTTGTTTTATGCCATCATTGAAAGCCTGAGATATAATTTAGACAAAGTCTGGTATTTTCCCAGGTGGAAAAAATATCCGGCTGCCTCTGGTCTGACTTCTCAAACTAACATCCCGATAGATCCTGAAATGTTACTTACACCTGTGCAGGCCTGACTTCTGAATACAGACTGTTGTTTCCTACATGCTCAGTTGGACAAAAAAAGGAGACACTTGATGAATGAAAGCAGGAGAAAGAGCCAGTTTGTCTCAGCAGAAGGCAAAGGTTTACAGGACCATCACACGAGGCAAACATTCCGAGTATGGTGTGCACTTTCTTCCTGAAGGAAGGGGTGCCTCTTCCAGGGAATCTCTTATAAATCACATTTTTAGTGAGACTGGCAAAGCTGCATAACCCTGGCCTCAGGGAATCTGTCTAATTTGTCAGCTCAAATTCAGTCTCCTGATAGAAAACTAGTCCATTCATGCTTTGTGAAGGCTAATTACCCATGGAAGGAATCTGCTCAGGGAACTGTCAGCAGTGATGTGGAGTGGCACCATTGTTCAACTGGGAGCTTTCCAGGGAAGGTCAGCAGAGTTCCCCCTCCTTGTGCTGAGCCTTAGCCATGGAGCCACTCTAGCCCATCTCCCCTCTATACCTACACATCACCTCACGGCATGGTCAGCGAGACAAGTGTCCTGATGTGTCAGGTGTGCAGGGAAACCACTTGCTCCCTGTAGCAAGCTGTGTTCTGCAGCCACAAGTGGCAGAAGTTTGCTGTATTCAGGATGGTCTGAAACAGGCAAGACTTGCAAGGAAAGGTTATGTTTTGTTAGATCATTGCAGAGCTGCAGAAACCAGAGGAGTTCTTACACACCCACGTGCTTTTTCAGACCTGCAACAGACGCAGTTTGCAAACTCATTGTAACTTATGCATAAAGACAGAAGGGACACAAGTAATAGACAGCAAGTAGCAGCTTCCAAAAATAATCTTCGGAAGAAAAACTACTTAAATTCTTAGAATTCACTTTTTTAAATCATTCACATGTGATACGAACTTTAAAACCTTCAGCACTGAATAAATTGGCACAAATTTAACACTTCTCTTATCAGAGAACTTTGTTTCTCCACTGAACTAATGAAAAGTTAGAAAATATTTTCTAACTACAGGTCACAGCATCAATCCCATCCCTAACGTTAAGCCTGCAGTGTGGTTTTTCCTTCTGGGAAAGAATCTTCTGGCTTTGGTCCTAAACTTTGATAAGCTGAGTACCTCTGGCTGTCTCTGTTCTGTTTTAGTAGCCATTTTTAAATGGCTGTGGCTCAGCACTGCTCAATACGTGACCAGATGTTTGAGTGTGTCATTAGAACACCGATGAAAACGGGAAGAGATGTTGGAACAGTGGTTGGAAATTGGGGAAAAAGTTATCATTTGCAATTATTAGCAGCCGTTACTAGTTCAGTTACCTGTCAAGGTCAAGTCTTGACGCTGTAAGAGACCTCTTCAGTTGACTCACTTATTTAGGAGTTATTCATCATTCATTTACACACAGGTCTCCTGAACTGAATTAGTTGTATTAAACAAGGAAAACAGGGTACGGATAAGAAGATAGTTTCTTGGAAAGCAACTATGGCCAGTCCCAGCCTATCTAGAGCCATTTTTGTCATTTGTTATCAGAGAATGATTTTGATAAAAACAGTTACCAAAGGTTGTTCACTGCAATCAAAAAATATAGTGTAGGTTGACAGAGGAACCCTGAATTCAGCAGGGTGCTGGAAACTCTGCAAGTCTGCAAGAAGCTGAGAAGCACTGTAGTCATCAGTAACTTTAAAATAATGCCTGTGTTTCAGTTTCTTGACATGCCAAGGCCTCTTTGGTTTGACTCCATACAGTTTGCGTATTTGCTCAATCAAATGGCATCAGCAACTAGCCTCTTCCCAGAGGACTGTGTAGAAAAGGCAGCAAAATTGTCTGAAAAGAGGCTGAAGTGTTTGCTTTTAAAACGAAGAGCACTTTTGAAATATTAAATAGAGAGGGACTATGGTAAATAAGTCAGTCCAACCCATTTCAAAAATACCGATGGACATTAATAATTTACTTTGAGCTTACACATCTATTTGTTTTCATATCCAGAACATTCAGTGTTACCCTAGTAACCCGGGTATCCTATAGAAGTCAGCTTATTCTCCGTCTAAAGTCCACCCTCTTGAAGACATTCAGACAGGTTCTCATAAGAGCACTTCTCACTTCTTTCACTGTTGTTTGTAAAGGCAGAAACAATGACTGGTTTTGCTGTGAATGGGCCATTTCTGCCCCTTCTTCCTCCCCTCTAACCCTATCCCATTAATGACAGCAGAGACTTAACGGCATGTTCAGCCACAACATTTCCAGTCTGAGATGAGTTGGACTACTTTAGTCCCCTGAGGATGGATATTGCTGTGTTGCAAAGAGCCCTTCTAAGAAATCTAGAGGATACCTTCGTTCTCAACAGTCTGGCCTCTCAGAACAACGTAGCTCTGCCCTGTTATGCTGGTATTTTATGAGGGCATCATTAACTGGTGTATATTACAGTCTTTCTTACCCTTCAAGGCTCTTTCAGCCCGAACATCAGGAAGAGGTTGCCAAAGAGCTACAGCCCTCCTTCAGTCCTGGCAGGGGGACAAGGATGGGAAGAAGAATAGTATATACCTTGTGGGACACCACGCTTTTCAGAAGTCACACCACTTAAATCATCTGCCTAGGCATTTTCTGGCCTTCCTTCTGCACCTGGTGGTGACTGCCAGTGATCCAGCTCATGGTGCTGAGACAGGCAAATGCGATGGCTGCAAGATAATATTGGAGCTGACACGTCTTGGAAAAGGGCAGTCCTACTTTGACCCAGGTGGCAATTCTTACCCTCACTCTGTTTTTTGAGAGTCTAGCAGTCACCCGGTGGAAGAAAGAGCTGAGAGTGAGTGGCTCTAACAGGAAGGCTGGAAGCCAACATCAGGACTCTGTCCTACTTCTCCTGCCTCCCTGCTTTCCATGCTGCATAGCTGCAGCCACACCATCAGAGCTTATTTGGCTGTCAGACCTGATCTGACTGTCCCACTTCTGCCACATCTCATTCATAGCTGTGTTAGTGTCACTACTCTCCTTAGTTCCTAATGCCAGCCCACCATGGGTAGCTTCGCACTCACCTTAATGCAGAGAAGGAGGTGAGGACCTGCAGGACTGACGGACAGGAAGCATGACTGGGCAGGACATGGTAGCTGGCATTGTCACCTGTCCCGTAGAGCTTGACAAGACAGGCGATTTTGGCAAGGTAAGTGAGAGCTGGAAAGGAAGATAAACTATGCAGTTTGTGCTGGGCAGAGGTGCCACACAGCCCAGAGGTGCAGCAGATCTAGACCAAACTAGACCCCAGCTACGTCACAAGGGGTATGCCGTTCATACCCTTTTGGTCCCTGCCTGGCACAGGACTGCATGGGGCTGCCCAAACCTGTCTGAGCACAGGGCAGAGATGCCAGCAAGCCCTAGAGTATTAGATCCAGGAGAAAACATCCTGCAGAAGGGGTGAATGAATAAAGTGGAGAGTCCTTTCCCATGGCAGTTACAGTGCTGTCACAGCCAGACACTCACCCTCCACACTCTGCTCGTGCCAGAAACAGCAAGACTTGTGGAGCACTGTGGTTTACACAACCAATCACCACTCCAGACGTGGATTTTTGTAATTAAAAAGATTAATTCAGACCAGTGCAGAAGAAATCAAAGGCAAGCCTAAAGCTTCAGCCGTTTCAAAGCTTGTTACTTAACATTATTTAATTGCTGCATAATCTCATCACTCGTTGACCTCTGGCAAACACAGGCTTGAGCTGACAGCAGCTTCCATCTTCCTCAAGCTAAGGTTCTTAAAATTACCTTCTTTTTTAAAGCTGCATTTCACTCTCTTCAGACACTGTCCAATGTTTTTCCTTAAAAGCACCATCCTACTTGTCTTCTTCAGTTAAGAAACTTGCTGAGAGGGTTTCATGTTAAGTGAGGTAGGTAGATTATGTTTTCTTCACCACAGCAAAGGGGAAAAAAACCAAGAGAAGTGAAGCCAAGCTGCTGGAATGAGCCCTTTGGGGCTTTTTCTTTGATTTTTTAAAAACTTTTTAATCACTGCAGGATTTCTGAGGGAAAAAGCTTCTGAGATCCCTACAGAGTCTTTACTAAGGTTACACTTGTATTTGTGTTAAGAGGTGGTAGAGCTGCTCTTTGCACGAGGGAGCAACTAGAACAAACCGAGTCCTGTCCAGGGGCGAGTTGAGAGTCTGTGGGACTGTAGCTGCAAATCAAGGGGCAGGCTGGCACAGGCAGTACTGCTGTGGGTGTCTACTGCAGGCTACCTGCGCAGGATGAGGACGTTGTTGAGGCCTTCTACAGGCGGCTGATAGCAGCCTTGCAATCGCGGGCCCTGGCTCTCACGCAGGATTTTAACTCCCCAGAGATTTGCTGGAAGGGAAGGCCTCAGCCAGCCCTCCACAGTCCAGGAGGTTTCTCCTGTAGTGCCTCAGCGATGACTTGGTGATGTAAACGGTGGTCAAGGCAGCTAGGGAGAGGAGGGTCTGGCTGGAGTGGTGAAGACTGTGGGCAACCTTGGCTGCAGTGCTAGCTAGGTGTTGAAGCTCAGGATCTGGTGTGGCAGAAGCAGCACGTCAGCAGAATCACAGCCCTGGACTTCAGCAGGGCCAGCTTTGGCCTTTTCAGAGTAGCCTTTTGCCTTTTTTTGTGGCGAGCTTTCAGATGCAAAGGCAGTGCAGCAGCCAAGAGTGACGCTTAGGAGAGGAGGATCCTCCCAGGATAAATTTTCTGAGAGTAAGGGATGAGTGAAAAAACAAATTACTCACAGATCAACAGAAAATAAAAGAAAAGGTAAAAGCCTTTTCATTTCAATATTCCATCATTAATTAAATCATGCTGGTGGGTATCAGACACATATTTGCCTTTTGTAACCGTTTGTGTGCCCTTGGACTCGGCATCTGTGTCTCAGACTCTAAATGCCATACGTGCACGGCAGCGGTTTGGGCTCTGTAATGACAGGCGCGACTGCGGAGTTGGTTTCCAGTGTCTTTCAGGCTGTGTCCCAGCAGAATTGCAATTAAACACTTGACAAACCACAAGGCTCTGCTAATCCCACTTCAAAACTCTCTGACGGCGAGGATGGCAGTCTGCCTTCTTCCTCCACTGAGAGTTGGGGAGACACAGCATTACTCGGGCTCTCCTTAAAAACACTCCATTTTCCCTTTGGCTCGGCGGTTCATGTTTCAGCTGGAACAGCCTGCCTGAGCTTTCTGTGGCCGGGTAACAGGCTCCTCTTTGTTCAGCCTTGCTCCCTCATTTCTCTCTATTAGCCTTTAATCCTTGTCAGGGTTTCACCCTTGCAGAGATGAGGTCACAGCTCATGTTGATTGGGAAAGGAAATCCTGATGATTGTTGCTGACAGAAAGCTGATAACGCTGGTTTGGGCAGCAATAAATTCTCAGTCTCTAAATGAAGACTAATCTTTAAGCAAGAGATCACCTCTTTCAGTGTTTTCTGGGGCCTCATTCACAAATATTTTCCCATGCTCACACTGTTTGACCTTTGGAGCGTTCAATGCACCGATGTTATTGTGCAGAACTGCTTCCCGAGGACCAAAATAAGCAGCAATCTATCAGGAATAGTAAAGTGAAATTATGAAATAAATCAATGATGTTATCTTCATTTGGAACGCGGTGCTTGGAGCTCTCCGTAGCCTCTACAACCTGGAGTGTAAAACTGCTGTCTGCTGCTGAGTAGTTCTGTCCTGTCAGCATTTTCATTTCTTCATGTGGATGCTGCCGTCAGGCCCAGTTATTTGTATGTTTTCAGGTCATCATGGCGAGAGATGAAAGGTGAGCAGTAGGGGTTTGTGCTGTTGAGTTCATGTTGCTGACCCAAAGAGCAATTCAGTAAAGGCAGTTCTTAAACAACCCTGAGCAGCGCAGATGCTACTTTTACATCAACATAAATTATGTCTTGCCTGTGGTTCCCCACTTTACATCAAGCAGGACAGTTGGACTGGCCCTTCTCTTTTGCAGTATCCATGACACACAACTTGCACCTCCTGCAATGACGTTGCTTCCTTGCTAGCAAGTGAGCTGCAGGGAAGGACAAGGGGAGCGTCACTAGAAATCAGATGACTCATGTGACAACACTGGCAAAAAAACGTGACTTCTGCTCGTTTTAGTCTTTGTTGTTCCTTCTGCTGTTCCCTCAAACAGATGCTTGTTCCTCACACTGCAACCTCATCTCCTCCTAGTGTCTTATCTATCTAATGGGGGGGGTCAGTGCTCCCAAATGCATCTTCTTTGTGCACTAATTCACTCCTGGACAGCTGGATCCAGACTCAACACTCCTAGAAATGAGAAGCTGGTGGCTGAAAGCTTCAGCTTCCTGCCTGCCGGTCCAGTCTGGCTGCTGGTTTTGTGCCTGCAGCTGGCTATGTTCAATCCTTCGATCAAAAAAAGCCTGGGCTTTGGTCTGAGCCTTACAAATTGGGTACCCCCCAACTAACAAAGTGATAATTTCCTCCCTCTCCAGCTAGCAGGAGCCCAACTCCCTGCTCCCATGCACAGCTGGTAGCATTTTGTTCTGGCAGTCCCTAAGCAATCTATTACCACTTTTTCCTTCCTTCCACTGTATCTCGGTCTTTCCAGTGGTGAAAACCCATGAGTGTCTGCCCATAATTCTCTCTGCATACAGGATCCAGCAGAACTCCTGAGGAGAGCAGTTCAGATGCCCAAACACATCCTCTCTCTCAGAATGAGCGCCATCCTCACTGCATTTTCCTCATCTGCGTTTACTTTCCCAAACTCTCGTGACTAGGAACAGAAGTGATGGAAACAGCATTTGTAACCCCTCTTTTCCTGTCAAACCAAGATGACACTCTTGCTCCCACTCTGGGGATCTGTCAATAGAATAAGATTATTTTTTCAGACTCCTCTTTTGGACTGAAGTCCTCAAATTCCAGTTAAATGGAGCAGAACAGGGTAATTTACAGTTCTGCATTCAAAGCTCACACTAGTTTCCATAAAAAGACACTGCTGTTGGAGTGAATTCAATTCAACAGCCTTTTTGAGAGGCTTCAGTTACAGACCTTGGCTGCCCCTTTGGCAAGATGCACCGGGCAGTAAAGCCTACGGATGGAACTGAGGTCCTTCAATCACAGGCTCCTCTGACAAGACATTGATGGTCTTTATGGCTGCAGCTCACAGGGTTTCCTTCATTATCGTATTCGTTATATTTTCACTTGTGCAAAATTCTATGATTCTATGAAATGTACCTGTGTTTTGTACGCATAAGTAAAAATATAATGAGGAAAAAGATACAACTTAACTGAAGCTAATAGAATGACTTAAAAGAGGCCAAGAAGTTGTTTCATCACTAAGTCATCCTGAGCCATAAACTCCCTGTGCTTTCTGGGAGTGGGATGCCAACATAATGCCTCCATGTCTCAGAGAATCAGAGAATCATCATGGCTGGAAAGGACCTCCAGGGTCATCAAGTCCAACCTTTTCTCCTAGTATCTAACCGCTAGACCAGATCCCTAAGCGCTGCGTCCACTCGTTCCGTAAACACCTCCAGGGATGATGACATCACCACCTCCCTGGGCAATCCATTGCAGTGCCTAACCACCCTCTCAGTAAAGAATTTCTTTCTAACATCCAATCTAAACCTCCCCTGATGCAACTTGAGGCCATGTCCCCTCATCCTATCATCACTAATTGGAGAGGAGAGACCAACACCAGCCTTGCTACAACCTCCTTTAAGGTAGTTGTAGAGGGCAATAAGGTCTCAAGTCTTCTCCAGACTAAACAACCCCAGCTCCCTCAGCCTCTCCTCATAGGGCATGTCTTCCAGCCCCTTTCCCAAGTTGGTTGCCCTCCTCTGGACTCGCTCCAGTAAGTTGTTCATCTGCAGATGTGGGAAATATTACAAGTTTAGGAAAAAAGGCTTCATTTGCCAATGCTCTTCAGCGAGAGCAATCTTTAAGCCACCCACACCTATCCATTAACTACATTTGGTGACACAGGAAAACCAAGCCAAGCTTGAACGCTGACAATTTCACCTTTGCCTAAAAGGAGTTCAGGGAAGCCCACATCTTCAGGCTGCATTAAAACCTTTCCTTCACTCGATAACATAGGTGCTCTCCTGCATGCGTTTGCCTAGCTTATCCACACAACCGTCACCGGGTCTCCGTCTCCAGGGAGCCAGCAGCTCTACAGACACTGTGGCTTATGGAGACAGAACATCTCATTTCTGTTTAACTGGCATCAGTAGCTAGAACCCTCCATTTCACGTCTGAGAAAGTTCAGGAGTATGAGGCACAAAGGGGTCAGGAGTGTAACTTAACGCAAGACAGGGGTAAAAGGAACTACAGTCACAAACCTTTACAAAGAGATCAGCTGCCAATGGTACATGGAGCCAGCAAGAATGGTGTTGCCTGTGCAAGTGAAAGAAGCATCACTGAAGCAGCGCTCATGCCGGCGCTTCAAGTGGAACTCTCCCTTAATGAGGAAAGCAAAGTTTCCCGTGTCCTGGTAAATGATAGAGTCTGAAAGAAAATACAAATCTAGGACATTTAGGGACTGCAAATGAGGTCACTAATCCGTAGGAGGTGTGGCTCGTAATAAACTGAGCTCAGCTTTCCCTATGCTTTGTGTAGCTGTTTAAAAGGACTTTGTCACCTGCAGGCACCTCAGATAACCCACTTCCTGGCAGAGCTGGACAAATGGTCACCAACTCAAAACGGACAGACACACAGAAATTTTTCCACTTGGGAACAGCAAGAGCGTAACTTTCTGACGCCTCAATGCTAGGCAGCTGGCCACAGCTAAAGCACCGTCTAGGACTTTCTGGTTAGCCTGACTTAAACACACATCTGTGATTTTCAAAACCTAAACTGCAGTTACAGGGTTATGATGGTATCAATTACACTGGTGCTTTTCTATCATTACTGTAGCTTCTGCCCAAACTGCTGGCAGTACTGGATCAGTCCGGCAGCGTGTAATTTCACTTACCTCACACCTAGAGTTGAGGGTGGTCTCCCTTATCAGCTCTGAGGTCACTGATGGGGCAGGTTCAGCAAAAGCTGCTCATGCCCTTACCAGGGTCAGCTGACCTAGAAAGGCCCAGGAGGATTTCCCTTTTATCAGCTCTCCCCACCCACCACTGCATGACCCGCACCAGATCTCACTCAGACAAGAGCCATCAGCTAATCACCATCTCAGCAAATGTGAATTGTCAGGCTGAGACACCAGTCACCTGTGGTGTCACACACTGAAGGGCTGAGGTTGGAAGGGATGTTAGAGAAATCTCAGAGAGATTCTAAGGCTGCATCTAAGTGTCAATGCCCCTGCCATAGCCAGGGATGCCTCTCGTTAGACTAGTTCACCCAGAGCCTCATCTCCTCTGATCTTGAACGCTTCCAAGAGGAGGCATCCACAGGCAACCTGGGCAATATGTTCCAGCACCTCAGCACCCTCAGAGGGAGAACTTTCTTCTTAAGATCTAATCTAAACCCACCCTAATGGTTCTTGATCCTTTCACCACCCAGCATGGAATTGTGCTTGGGATGGACTCTTTACAAGGGCAAGGGGTGAGAGGACAGGGGTAACGGTTTTAAACTGAAAGATGAGAGATGTAGGTTGGAGATTAGGAAGACAAGTGTGAGGGTAGCAACACACTAGAACAGGTTGCCCAGAGAAGTTCTGGAAGCTCCATCTCTGGAAACATTCAAGGCCGGGTTGGATGAGGCTCTAAACAACCCCATGCAGGGGTGTTGAAATTCTATGATCTCTGCAGTCCCTTCCAACTCTAACCTTTCTGTGATTCTATCATTCTAAGATTTTAAGCTGATGGCATCCCAAACACCAGGCTACGCTCTGGAATGCTCTAGAAGTGTGGGCAGAGCAAGTACTACCAAGTGAGCATCCTTTAGTGAAGTTCTGTTTATGAGAACGTGTCTCACTCCTTCAGTTAAGACTTTATGATGAATGCAAGCCAAGAAGCTTCCCTGCTGCAGGGAGCAGAATGAAGACTTCTATTCATACACAGTGAAGTTGTGTCTTTTATTGGCAGTGGATCAGAGAGGATGATCTCTATTATTCTAATTCAAAGATCATTCAGGTCAACAGAAAGACTCCCTTAAGCTTCAGGGGCTTTTGTGTGAAAGGAGGAGACAAATGCCTAGTGCCCAGGATGACCAGTGACACAGACTGCTTGGAGTGGGGAATGTGTTTGCATGCGCACAGTTCATTTCCTTCTGGGGGCTTACAGTTTCTCCTGGCAAACAGCAACTACCTCATAACGGAAGCATTTTCCATCTGCCGCCCGTTTCCTCATACATGAGCACCCACAACAAACTGGCACACGGAGCTACTTCTTCTCTGTTTGGAGTAAAGTGATGCACTGGATGATGCCCAGAGAATACGCTAAGAACTCATTTATTTGGGAGAGTTCCATTCTACTCTTACACACCCCACAGAGTGGGGCACAGGAAGGGTACAGTTTAACATGCTCATTTCGTTAACAATTAAAGAGGCAGGGAGCTTCACTCTGCAGCAGACATGAGAAGCAGGTCTGGGTTTCCCATGCTCTACCGAGTAGAGACAGGACTGGAACGTAAGCAATAGGCCTCATCCGTGCCAAAGGGGAACTGATGAGAAGGGTCTGCGTAACTAGAATCACACACAATCTTACAAACGAATAAGCGTTACAAAGGGTTAATTTCTAACATGTGCAGTAGTCTGTTAGTCTCTTAGGGTTTCTGATTCCTTTTGCACTTCCTCTTGCAGCTGTAGCTGAATGGTGCTTTCTGCGTATCGAGGATAAACTCTTCAGAAATGGGAGGCAAGTCTGGATGCTGACCCACAGCTGCCCTGCCGGGGCCCAAAAGCCAAGGTTTAGCACTTTCTGATAGTCTGACTCCTATAAAGTAGCTAATACTGACGCGGAATTACTACTCCTGACCAAACTTCTTCCGCCCCAAAATACCATCTATTCATCCCAACGAACTGTGACACCTACTTGTTGGTCCACACGCTCGGGGGCTCGCGCTAGCTGTCTGGCCAAGGGCTGACAGTTCAGACGGGCCCAAGCATCGAGGACAGTTTCCAGCCTCCCTGGCACCTGGGAGTAAACACATCTTGTTTCCACAAACAGCTGCATCAGGCTCCCCCATTACCTAACCAGCACAATAGCCTGTTACTGATCTCAAACTACAAATCAAACATTTAGAAATGAAAGACAAACGACTACTGGATTTTACAAACAAGTACAGGACATAATAGTTTTTGGTACTGATGTCGGCTGGAGCTTCTTGTCTGTCTGGGATCCAAACAGCTTTCTCAGAACCAGTACTCAGAGACAAAGATGTGAACGTTGACAATGTTACGGTGAGACACCACTCCATCCATGACGTAGTTCATCTCCAGTTTCAGGACAGCATGGAAGGGTCCAACAATGGGCCTCACCTGACGAACTACACCTGTTGGGACAGAAAGAAAGGCCCGAGATTAGCAGAACAGTCCAGTTTGGATGAGCTACACCCAGCACAACTGACGGGAAGTTCTTTCTCTATGGGATCTGTGAACAGCTTGCCAGAGAGCTTGCTAGGATTCCATGGTTTGCTGTAATTGAGAGGGTTGTCCCCTTGTTCACAGCTGTAGGGACCAGCATGACGGAACAGGACTGGCATGGAAGCACGCAGAACAGAGAACTGAAGGCTAAAATGCCTGCTGACACTGAGGGATGCGTGTGTGACCTTGATGGGCACCACTTTGCTACTGCAGATTTGCAAGTCTCTTCTCCTTCTACGGGGTTTGGACGTGATCCTGCTGTGGCAGGGGATTGGACTGGATGATCTTTCGAGATCCCTTCCAGTCCCTAATGATTCTATGATTAACGTTTTGGCTTAATTGTGTAAGAACACTGTGATGGATCTCCACATCTTTGTGTGTGCCTCTTCTTCTGTGGGGTGAACTAAATGTCTCATTGCTTTCTTGGGAAAATCCCCAAATCGAGCGAGATTTGATTTCTGCCTGCAATCTGTAAGCAGTTTCTTTCCAAACCCTCCCTGTACTGTTTCCTTTCAGCTCATTAGCACCTTAGCTAAATTAATTGCAGAATTTTGCTGGTGGTGTTGGGATTCCTAACCCACAACACTGGAGACCAGCCCTCTTCCAGCACTGCCCAGACAGGGACTGAAAAAGGAATGGGCCTCCTGGCCTCTGGCCTTGATCCAGAAGGAAATCACTGCTCAAGAAAGGCTTACTAAGATGTGCTCCTCCGGCATCTCGGGGTTGCGAGCTCACTTCCGCAAGTCCACCCAAAACCCTGCCCAACAAAACGAGATTAGCTAGAACAGCGTTTTACACAGACAAGCAGCCAACACGACAACAACCAAGAGCAGAGAGGAGAGTACGCGTCGGTATGAAAGCAGGGCGAATACAGGCGCGAGGAGATCCGCACTGCTGCCAAATCCCTTGTGCCAGGCGCTCTTGAGCACCTCTGTCGCCTGCCTCCCGACAAAGCTACCCCAGCAAGCGCCGGTACCCTGCAGCGGGACATGCTGCTGCTGCCGCCGCCCTTTATGTCCTTTGGTTCATCAGCTGTGCCCCAAACACAGAGCCAACCTCCAGACACCCCTCGGTGTCACAGGCCAAGCAGACTAACTTTTTTGCTTCTGCTTCTTCATCAGCTGAGCAGAGATGTTCTTGCTCACCACAGATCTGCTCAGGTGTTGCCACAGCTGCTGACTGCCTTTCACAACCCAACTCATTTTCCTTGCACACTTTGCCCTCTTTGCAGTAGCAAATAGAATCCCAGCCAACCCTTCCTATCTGCTGGTCTGTTTAAGCAGACAGCCCTGGCTGGAGAGGCAGGAAGGTTGTGAACTGTCCGATGTATTTCTGCAGGGACAGGCTGAGCACAGCCCAGGTCTCTGGAAGCTCTGCAGTTCACAATCCACTCTCAGACCCTGTTTGTCGTCCTTTCGTGTTTCGTATTTCAGGTTCATAGGATCATAGGATCATAGGATGTTAGGGGTTGGAAGGGACCCAAGAGATCATCGAGTCCACCCCCCCTGCCGCAGCAGGACAAAACTATCTAACACAGATCACAGAGGAACGCATCCAGGCGGCCTTGAAAGTCCCCAGAGAAGGAGACTCCACCACCTCCCTGGGGAGTCTGTTCCAGTGCTCCGTGACCCTCACAGTAAAGAAGTTCCCCCTTGTGTTGAGGCAGAACCTCCTCTGCTGCAACTTACACCCATTGCTCCTTGTCCTATCACAGGGAGCAAGTGAAAAGAGCCTGTCCCCCCCTCCTGGCCAGCCTTCAGATACTTATAAACATTGATCAAATCTCCCCTAAGTCTTCTCTTCTCCAGACTAAAAAGCCCCAAGTCCCTCAGCCTCTCCTCATAAGCCATGCCCTCCTGTCCCCTAATCATCCTCGTAGCCCTCCGCTGGACCCTCTCCAGTAGATCCTTGTCCCTCTTAAACTGGGGGGCCCAAAACTGAACACAGTACTCAAGATGAGGCCTCACCAGGGCAGAGTAGAGGGGGAGAAGAACTTCCCTCGATCTGCTGGACACACTCCTCCTAATACACCCCAGGATCCCATTGGCCTTCTTGGCCACCAGGGCACATTGCTGTGCCATGGTTAACCTGTTGTCCACCAGGACCCCCAGGTCCCTCTCCACAGGACTGCTTTCCAGTAGATCACCTCCCAGCCTGTACTGGTGGAGTTTGTTATTCCTCCCCAGATGCAGGACTCTGCACTTGTCCCTGTTGAACCTCATCTGGTTTCTCTGTGCCCAGCCCTCCAGTCTGTCCAGGTCTCTCTGGATGGCAGCACAGCCCTCAGCCGTATCAGCCAAACCTCCCAGCTTGGTGTCGTCAGCAAACTTGCTGAGCAGACACTCTGTGCCCTCATCAATGTAATTGATGAAGATGTTGAACAAGACCGGTCCCAGCACCGATCCCTGAGGGACACCACTAGTCACAGCTCTCCAGCTGGAGCTGGCACCATTGATCACCACCCTCTGAACTCTATCCTGCAACCAGTTCCTAACCCACCTCACTGTCTGCTCTTCCATCCCACACCTCCTCAGCTTGCTCACTAAAATTTCATGGGAGACAGTGTCAAAGGCCTTGCTAAGGTCAAGGTAGACCACATCCACTGGTTTCCCTGAATCTAACCATTCAGTTATTGCATTATAGAATGCTATCAGGTTAGTCAAGCAGGACTTCCCCTTCATAAATCCGTGCTGACTACTCCTGATAAGTTAGTCTAAGGTAAAGGCGTGCCAGCGTGGGCAGTGAAGACACAAACCCAAAGAACATAGAGCGCTCATCCTCACGTGAGGATAATGACAGCAACCAATACTCTTTGGGCCGGTCACTGGGTTACTGAGCCTTTGCTTATCCAAACAGATGAGATAAATCAGACAGTGAAGTCAATATCGTTAATCTTCCTGAGCCGCTCAGCAGAATTTCTGTGCTTGTACCCAGATGCCACAGGCACTCCCTGGCTCCTCTGTGCCACCTTAATATATCATTACATTTCTTTGCTTTGAAACGTGTGAGACCCTCTGGCCACACACCTCTGTGTCTGGTTTCTGCTCGTAGTTTTGCATTGGGCAGCTGATTTGCTAAGAATCTGTCTCGAACGTAAGAGCAGCGCTGCTGGTTTGTTAGCACCTGAATCCATTCTGGATGCCAAGTCTCTGTGTTCTCATGCAGTAACATCTGCGTCCAGAACTCCCGGTTCTGATTCTGGCCCCTGTGCTGAACACGCTGCCGACGGGACGCTACGCAACTCTTGGAAATACTTTGGGAAAACACCCGTCCTTTTTTTCTTTCCCCACAGCCGACCACAAAATCTGCAGGCATTTCACTTGCGAAGAACCCAGGTCCTTGTTCTCCATAGTCTGTGTCTCAAAACTGTATTTCAACTGTCTTTAGAGAAAGGTTCCTTCACCAGGGCTCTCTGCAGTCTGCCAGCAGCAAAGCAGAACCGAAGGAGTTTATTTTCACAGTGCTGCTAGAAAAGGCTGCTGGGTTGGTAGGGAGGCTGCAGCAATGGGATGGTTCATGTTCCAGAGGATGTGGCATTTTCCACAGGCGCTCATTCCTGAGTCCAGTCAAACAGTTAAGCCTGCTTTACCATAAGAACACATGACAGACAGAAGCTGCAACACTCCTCAAAGAGACCCCAGGTCATCCTGATTTTTAGCTACAGTTCATGAAACCTTTGCACAGCTGCTGCTGTACCCTACCGCACCGCTTCTGCAAGGCAACAGTGCCACCTCCAGATCCTGCGACACAGGATCTGCCGTCAGTGTGCAAGTAGCAAAGCAGTGGTTTTAGCTTTCACCCAGAGAAGTCCTGCTGGAAAGCCCAGAAGGACACGTATGAGCCTGAGCAGAAGCTGCACATTTCCCACACTGGAACACGGATGTTCGCAAGGGAGAACGGTTCAGTGGTTTCATTAAAAACCCACTCTGAACAGGAGAGCAAGCGCCACTTTTTATTTTCTGGCACATGAATACTCTGAGCATGAGAATCACAGCAGATGCCGCACTAGCAACACACATCGGCCCAAGTGGCAGAGCAGTTGGAACCCATCTGCAGCCTTCGCACTATTCGCCAGCTGCATCTGGAAGTGCTGGGTCCCAGAGCGAGAGCCCACATCCCTACACACTGAAAATAGCAACCAGTACACAGATGCGCATGTGCACACCGGGTACGTACACTACACAACCTGCACGCGCACTACGCACACTGCAGGCGCTGCACGCTGGGTACGTACACTACACAACCTGCACACGCACTACACACACTGCAGGCGCTGCACACCGGGTACGTACACTACACAACCTGCACGCGCACTACGCACACTGCAGGTGCTGCACACTGGCTATGTACACTACACAACCTGCACGCGCACTACGCACACTGCAGGCGCTGCACACCAGGTCCGTACACTACACAACCTGCACGCGCACTACGCACACTGCAGGCGCTGCACACCGGGTACGTACACTACACAACCTGCACGCGCACTACGCACACTGCAGGCGCTGCACACCAGGTCCGTACACTACACAACCTGCACGCGCACTACGCACACTGCAGGCGCTGCACACCGGATAGGTACACTGCACATACTGCATGTGCAGTACACACACTGCACACCAGGTATGTGCACTGTGCACCCTGGCTACCGCATGCATTATATCCCCCAAAGGGCCCAGCTTCCAAAGAAACCTGCCAGAAAGCACAAGCCCAGGCTGTGCTACAGCCCCTCCCTCCTGCATGAGGAGAAGCAGCTGCAGCACATCAGCCGTGTGCACAGATGTACCTCCTGCCACGTCGAGACTGCAAAGCAAACAGCTCTGCTCCATTCTGAGATCTCTTCTAAACCACAGCACTCGGAAGATCCCTTTTACCCACCACAAAGGCATTTCTTTACAACTGAACCAGGCCGTTGCTGAGTATTAAACCAGGGAAGGGTTTCAGTCAATTCCGTCCTGCTTTAGAGATCAAAAGCCAGCGCTACGCTGCTTCCACAAGAAAGCACGGCTAACTAAACTTACAGCCTCCTAACTGGCACACAACATACCTTATGTTTCCCTTGGTTTCCGTGGGCAAACCTCATCGTTTGAAAGCTGAGCCGTTGCATTTGCAATTAAAGCCATAGCTTAAAAAAGTTAAAATCCTTCTAAAAGGAAAGTTTTGGTCTCTGGTACTTTGACTATTAACATGGGTGTGGCAGTAGTTCAAATTGCACCTCTCGGACTGAAGACAGTTCAACCAATACAGGCATGAAAATCGAGGCAGGAGTTGATGTTCTTGACCTCATTCTAGAACACACTGAGCAAAGAGCGGAAGCAGAAAACACTCTACTCACCCACTGTCATACCGTCCATGTAGCGCTTGATGATATCGAAGGAGTCTCTCAGATTGCCTTCGGTTATATCGAATATGATATCTGCCTGGTTGGCTGGGTAGGTGGGCGTGATGGCACGAAGGAAAATAATCTCTGCAAAGCAAGAGCATCACAGAAGGGACTGAGAAGTGTTTGGAAACATCCCTGAACACCCAAAAAGAGCTCGATCCCAAATGGCTTGTCCTCAAAGCTGGTGGAGGATGCTCCCCACTGCTCCCAGATTATCAAGAAGACATGGGGTAGGAGAGAACTCAGACTGATTCATTTTCTCTTCCTGCACCATCCAAGGAGACCTGAGGCCAAAACGCTGTTAAAGTCCAGGAAGACCACTCGTAGCGCCAAGTCAGCCTTCCAGCTACAGAGGAGGACAGCTCTGAGGATCTGCAGGGTCAGGAGGACCAAACAAAGAAACCCCTGAGCTCTGATTCCCTTGGGCATTTCCACACAACACTGCCACTCACTACAAATGAGAGCCCTTGTGCACAGCAGAGCAGGGATTAGGCTGAAACAACCCTACACAAGAAACTGCTTTCCCAGTCCCTTGTGAGGGGGTTGTTATTCTCATTCCTGTCCCTGCTCTACAGAGTCTACAGATGACAAGACTAAACCTTAAGAATTCACCCAAAGCCATCCATGGAAGCACAGTTTGGGAACATCTGGGCTGTGGCAGGGCTCTCAGATCACCAGGTCTCATCTCCTCTTTATCAAATCATGAGGACACACAAATGAGGGGATGGCTTGGGCAGCTTCTTGGGCCAAATCCACTGCTGCACTGCAGGACATTGGGGAAGCTGCAGAGGTGTGTATGGGAGCAGCAGTGGTGATGGGGCACTCCTCTGTTCCCTGTGAAGTGGGGCCAGGCCAGCTCTGGAACAGAGCTGATGTGATCTGCAACAGCTCTATGCGGAGAAGCGGTGGGTGCTTCATCTGCTCCCACATGAACAAGAACTGGCACGTCTCCTCCTGCCTGGCACCGAAACGAACAGGGCCTGATGGTTTCCATTTGGAACCCCTCTCTGAGACTGCAGGGCCAAGACTCTGGAGGCACCAGAAACAGGGATTTAAGGTTTTTAAAAGACCCCCTAAGATGATCTTCCTTGCTCTTCTCCCCTTCATATCTCTCTGGGTCTGTGGCATACAGTCAGCTAGTTACCTCACCTACATGTGGAGAGAAAACCCCCCAACTGTGCAGAAAGAAGCTGCAGGGAAAGAGCACAAACTACAAGGAATGAAACTGGCTCTTTGTCTTGACATTTCTGTGCCATTGAAGCAGAGGGAGTGCAGTCCTCATGAAACTGCAGGACCTGGAAACAGATGGGTACTGCAGAGGTCAGAGGACATAGAAGCCACACAGCTGCCTTGGAGGGTGCAGCAGCACTTCTCCCCAACCCCTGAAGGGAGGCTGTGTTCAGCTGGGGTTTGGGCTCCTCTCCCAGGCACCCAGCGACAGGACGAGAGGGCAGGGCCTGAAGCTGCCAGGGGAGGGTTAGGTTGAATGTCAGGAAGCCCTTCCTCGTGGGAAAGGGGATCAGAGCCTGGACTGGGCTGCCCAGGGCGGTGGGAGAGTCCCCATCCCTAGAGGTGCTGAAGGCCAGCCTGGCTGTGGCCCTGAGTGCCCTGGTCTGACCGATGGGGTGATGTCAGGGGCTAGGCTGGGCTGGCTGAGCTCAAGGGCTTTGCCAGCCTCAATCACTCTGTGTTAAGAGCTCAGACTAGCTTTCTATGTCCTCTAAAATTAAGACTCCTGGATACCAAAGGCTTTCACAAAATGAAGGCTGAACTGCAATGTGGAACCGCGCAGCCATCTTATGGTGCTGGTGGCCAGCCTGGCTTCAGGCGAGGGCTTCCAGCGGGGGTTTCCTATGTTGTAGTCTATTGACTTGTACAAGGAGCAAAGCACTTACCTTCGGGTCTGGTAAATTCTCTGAACGTGGGCAGTGAAATGACAGTGTGGGAAATGGTGTGGACCGGATCCAACACACAGCTGACATCATTCGGTCGGCAAGACTTCACACAACGGACAGTATCCGTCTTCTCAAGTCTGACTCTAAGAGAAACAAGAGAGAAACGCAGATATAACCTGAGAACTAACTGCTCTGTGCTTTGCGGTCTGAGGGGCCAGCGACTGGAACGGGTGTATGTGGTCTCTTTACCTCAACACCTAGGCAAATGCAGAACCAGGACTGCTGCACCTCAGTCAAGTTTGGCTTGGCTGAGGGCTGCAGTCAAAGCGCCCTCAAACCAAGCAGGTAAAAACGAGCAGGACCACAGCGCACACACCACCATGCAGAGCCTCTTTCCAAGCACAAACAGAACCCAGCAGCGAGGCCCAGACCTGCAGCTGTGGTCTCACCAGTGCCAGCAGAACCACAGCTCCATGCGCCAGCCTGGCTGCAGTCCTGGGGACAATCCCTCAGATGCGGCAGAAGTAGCTGTTTCTGTTCCGGCAGTCTGACAGGAAAGACCTCCGCAGCCAACCTGCTTGCACAACTGTCAGCGCTGCACGAGCAGGAAAAGCCTCCCTTCAGCCTTTCTTTCCACATGCACTCCCTTCCATCTAAAGCGAGGAGAACACTGAGCAACAGAAACTGGGGGAGGCAAGAAGTTAACCACATTACTTCAGACATCAAAGGCTGAATTCTGCTTCTGGGGACGTGGCCAGGGCCGCTCCACCTGCCACCTCCACCAGCTGCTCAGTCATCCTACAAAGTCTATTAACAGTTGAATCACTTCTCACCCCTGTCCACTGGAGTGAATTTGAAGCCACTTACAGTTCAAGAACTTCACCCAATGCCCAGGCTGCGCTCACGAGAGGTGAAAGGGCTGTGCTGGGGCTCACAACGTGGCCAAGCCCCACAGACAGCCTCAGCTCTGACCTGCCCACTTCATCATACTTCTCAATGGAAAAAGGAAAAGGCTGCAGTGTTGGAGGGAGGAGGGAAAAGATTCAAAGGAAGGAAAATCCCCCAAGGAAAAGGGGGGAAAAATAGAAACCACAGCCGGCACCTAAAAGCCCTCTTTTTTCAGCTGCTGCAAGAGACTTCATGGCTCTGGGAATAATCAAGACATTGGGAACTTCTTGTTATCTGCTGCTCACATTTGCTCCTCAAAGAAAACAAACTATGGGATGGGATGGCAAAAGAGGACCGGCCTCAAGCCAGGATGCCATCAGCCTTCTTGGCTACCTGAGCAGTGCTGCCTCAGATCTAGCCGCCTGTCGATCGGTACCCCCAGGTGTCTCCTTGTTGAGCAGCTTTCCAGCCTCTCTCCCACAAGCCTGTGATACTGCCCTGGGTTGTTCTGACTGCTATGCAGGACCTGGCACTTGGACTTACTGAAGACCACACAACTGGCCTCGATCCATGGATCCAGCCTGTCCAGATCTCTCTGCAGGACCTCTTTACACTCAAGCAGATCAACACACCTGCCCAACTTGGTGTTGTCTGCAAACTCCCCGAGGGTGCAAGTCATCCAAACTATCAAAACAGGAGTGGCCCCATTAGGGAGCCCTGGGTTACACCACTTGTGACTGGTCACCCACTGGATTTAGCTCCATCCACCACCACGTGTTGCGTCTGACTGTCCAGGCAATGTTGAAGCCAGCAGAGCATGCGCCCCGTCAAGCCACGGGCAGCTGTATGAAGCTGTTAAAGGCTGCACTGAAACCCATGAAGACAACATTAACAGCCTTTCCCTCAGCCACTGAATGGGTCACCTGTCACAGAAGGAGCTCAGGCTTGTCAGTCAGGACCTGCCTTTCACAAGCCCCCGCTGACTGGGCCTGACCACCTGGCTAGCCTGTAACTGGTGCCAGGTTGCCCTCAGAGTGCTTTGCTTCACAACCTTGCCTGCAGCTGAGGGCAGCCTCCTACATCGTCTTCATCCTCCTTACTCTGTACAGAGGTGTTTAGGAGACACATCGCTGTGGCTGTGTAAATGCTGCACCTTTCCTCAAGAATTCAGCTGGGCAGAACTTCTTCTTTCTTCTTGGTTGCTGGTGCCACTGCTTTTCCTACTCTCTGCTGAATTCAACTGTTAAGGTCAATTACTTCATCCTAATTAGAAAAGACCTACAGGCACAAATGGTGCCACACAACTGCACACCCCTTCTTGGAAGTTCCAGCTACGCGGCAGCTTTGCAGCACCTAGAGAGGAGAACCTGAGCTCTGTGCTCTTGAACTGCTTGCCGGGTGCAGTGTGGCATTCCCACACTCCCTCCATTCCCTGCCAAACGCACGTTAATGGCTGCAAAAAGGAGGTTTGTGTTGGATATTTATCCTACTTCATTATGGCCCCATGATGAGCTGGGAGCCAGAGGGCTCTTCCGTTGCGGCAAGAAGCCCTACTAGTTCGAGCAGCACAGGCTTGTGCTTTCAACGTTTGAAGCTGGGTCTCCAGCCCCCTAGAAGCTTCTGGCAGCGTGCGCGTCAACAACCTTCTTAAACTTTGGCATTCCCCAAGAGACTCGAGCTCCTGTCAGCCAGCTGGGATAGACTTTGCATTAGGAACAGGCAGTTCTCTGGCAGAGCACTGCAACAATGCTCCAGTCTAGTCCTCAGCTAATCACAAGCCTGAGACCCCACAGCTTGCACCTAATACAGTAACTCCTTGTGTTCAGGTGATGAGTGACTGTGATCTTCACGTTGAAGGTTCCCAGTTCCTCACCGTGCACCTTGTCTGTGCTCTCTGCACTTGCAGCATGAAGCCACTTCTCTACGCTTGCACTCACATGGATCGTTCTTCATCTGTGGACAATTCTGCCTCTGCACAAGGCAGCAGAGGTACTGTAGCCCAGGATGGGGTCAAAGAGCACTCACTGTCAGCTCACACCTCGGGACTGAGCTTTTCATATTTATCAATACAAGGATGGAAGAATCAGGTTCTTTTCCAGCTCCCAAGACAGAAGGATTACAAAGAGGTGCCAGCTGCACGGTCTTCGTCGTTCTTGATTGCACAGATGCAGAGGAGGAAAGTCACAGGAGTAAATGAGAAAGATCTGGATATGAGAACTCTGGCTGCTGTCCAGGGCCATTCGGGTTTGTCTGGGTCTTTCTGGTGATGGTGGGCAGTCAGCTTCTGTGGTATTGAAATCAGAGAGGTCCAAGTGTGATGAGACCCATTAGACCTCTTTTTCAAATGGACCTACAGACACATTTCAGGATGCAGCCTGATCATGAAAGGCTCTCTGCTACTAGCTGAAAGCTGCTAAGAAGTTCACGGCTGTTTTCTCATCACTAGTTTTTCAGTCCAGTGGCAATTCCTCAGGAAAGAAGGGGAAAAAGCTCTACAAGAAGGAATTGTTCTTTCTTTAGAAGAAAGTCCATTTTGTCCCACCCTTACCAGTTAGAGCTGGGATTTGTACGTGGTGGACATCAAGACAAGCTCATCGGCTACAACAGAGTCAAGAGAATCAGGCTCCACACTCTTCAAGCGATTTCTGTGCTGAGGCACCTCTGAAGTGCGAAGGGCCCAAGCGATGCCCTGCTAACAGATCACCACAAAACACACAGGATTTGCCCTCCAAGTCATGAAACCCTCTCAAATGTCTCTGCTGAGACAGACAATGCACCTACTTGCCTTGAGAATTCAACCTACACATAGGCAGCTTGGCATCGTCAAATACAATAACTCCAGCACCGTGTGAGGTAAAGAACAGTTTTGAGTGCTTGGTACGTTCAGGTAACAGACTCCTGGCCACCAGTTTCTGCTTCTTATAAGAACCTCCCCAAGTGGAGACCTTCAGTGACAGGGGAAGCAGAGACCTTCAGTAACAGGGGAAGTGGAGACCTTCAGTGACAGGAGAAGTGGAGACCTTCAGTGACAGGGGAAGCGGAGAGCTGTCATGGTGATGGCAAATAAAATGCAAGGGCAGCATGCAAGCAACTAAAACTTTATTACAATTGGAGGACAAGAAGCTGCTTTCAGAAGGAAAAAAAGGTAGACAACGATTCCTGTACTTGGGGGATCAAAGCTGTGCAGAGACAAAGATAAAAAGCTGGGCGATAAATGTGTTGACAGCTCCATGCCGGAAAAGTTGCATTTGAATGGTCAGCAGAAGGTCTCTGGGCTCTGTGATCGGCTGCTGCAGGACCACAAGGCCACCACGGTTGTTCACGTTTTGTGTGGTGAAAAACCCTTCTTGGTTCCCGCTGACGATGGACAGAAGAATTTTATCGCCAGGGACAGCATTGGAAGGGCCCATGCGGAAAATGTTGGTGGGTACTTGGATGTTGGTAGGAAAAGAGAGGTGATAGTAGGTTACTCTCAGAGGCAGGCTCTGGCACTCCCGATTCTCATTACAAGGCAAGCGCTCACAGTGACTGCAAGACAAGTGAGAACACAAGACAAGAGGAAGATTAGCACACATTGGGTAAGCACGACAGGAAAGCAACGGCAGTGGTAGTGGGCAAAAGACACCCCTTCTTCAGGTCAGCACCTTGGGAGGACTGCAAATGGGCATTTCATCATAGGGATGGACTTGCGTGTAGTCGAGGCTTCTGGAGAAACGGGGCATTTTCAGAAGGGTCCCCTCTCAGCAGGCACAGACAGATCAGTGCTGTCGACTCAGCATGGGTGAGAGTTTATTTGCATTTAGATGAGCTAAACTCTCCCCAGGAGAGCTCTGGCTTCACTGGCTTTCCCCCTCCTGCCCATCAAGCTTCACTCCTTTGCTGGTTGGATGTACATTACATAAGCGAAGAGATCCTAAGTGCTTTAGCGAGTTAACTGTGGACTTGCGATGTCTGACCGGTCCTCGGAACCGAGCAGAGGATTCTGGAAACCAGGGCTGCTGAAGGAGTTGTTATTTGTGTGAGAGAAGAGGCCCCCTGACGCTCCGCTGTGTGCAGTCAGCAGCGCACTGAGGAACGCAAAGCTTGCTTCCAACAGTGCCTTTTTGTGAAGGTTTATTTCCTTTGAAGACAAACCCTTTTCCTTCCTGACGTGGCATGCTCTCTCTTTCTGCCACAGCGAGAAACAACACGAGTCAGTCTAGCACCCATCTAGGCAAGAGCCAAGGGCCTGACGTCTCCAGCATGTGTCCTGCACTTTCCGCGGCCTCGCCAGCAGCCTGGTGGCACAGGAATGATGCTTGTGAGGGAGAAGGTTGCCCTCTGCAGTTTCCTTCCACTGTCACTAAGCCCCATGTCCCGTGCAAAGCCCAGAGCCAAGAAGAGATCACCCACACAGGCTGGGGGTGAACAGGAAATGTCAGCACCACCAGTTTTGACCTGCATGGTGAGAGCAGTCTCCTTCCTTTTTGCTCCAGAGAACAGCAAGGTCTGTCCAGTAACAGAGAGCTCGGTCAGCTGCAGGCATTCAGGTAGCAGCTGACAGAATGTGCTTCACCAGTACGTGAACGAAGACCTGACTTGTCACGATGTCCGGGGTTTTGAGGCGCATTGAAAGAATTGCACGCAAGGACTTTCTGATTAAAGACACACGTGTGTGACCCTGCTTGAAACGGTACCCATGCATCCTCTCAGCGGTGGGTGTGCAAACGAAGTCAGGCACGCTTGGATGAAGCCAGCTGGATGCTGATTTTGTGAAGTCTGGGAAGATCAGGCTGTCCATTGAGCTCCCCACACACAAGAAGTGTGAATTACTTCCATCACGGACAAGAACCTTGTACCACAAAGTCCCTCTACAGCACCCTGATCAAATGCATCTGATGCGCCCCTTCCATGCTATTTTGGAGATGAAGGTATAAATAATCAATCCCCACAGAGTCCCTCTGACAAAGACCTGCGTTAACTCACTTCCACATCGGGGGCACAGAGCAATCAGTTTCCTCTACAGGATGGTGGGCACAGGAACACCGACTGTGAAGAGCAATAGCAGGTGGTGCTAACCATGACACACCAGCTTTCTTCCTTAGCTGCTGGGGCAGACGCTTCACTGCACATGGGGCACACAGGTACGGGGGGCTGCAGAGCAGCCTTTGCAAGAACCATCGGAGTACAGGGTGGCCCTGACACGACTGGTGGGGAGGGAAGGCAGCCACCTGCACCAGCCATTAACTCTAGCCGTGCAACCATCTCTACTTGGACAGCATCACTGGATGGGCATTGATGGCCCTCCAGCTGCCCCTGCCCAAAGAAGCCTCATATATTCAAGAGCAGAACGCACAAATTGCTCTGATGTAGGTTAAGAGACACGAACGCGAGCGGCAGCTAACGCGCCGCCCCTGCTGGGATGACCGACTCTTTATAGCAGAAGGGAAATGACACTAACAACAGCACACTCTCGAAAGGCTTTGCAACACACCGGTAAAGAACTCCGAGAGGCAGCTGCAAAGGAGTCTCTCCCTGCAATGTGAAGAGAAGACCAGGTGTGTGAGGAAAGAAGCCACAAGTCTGAAGCTGAATGTAACTCCCCCAGCACAGGTTGCCTGCAAGGGAGCAAGGAACTAATCTGCTTACCGCTCTAGAGACCATTATGATGCCAACCATGGGCACACCTTCTGCTTAGGGTGACACAGGGATTGGACCTGGGTGTGCAGAACAGTGGGTCTGCCAGAAGAAGCCGTCTTTGCCAGAACCCACTGTGAGTTCTATTGACAGGAGCAGAACAAAGGAGCTTGTGTCACCCAAGTCCATCCAATCTCGAAAAAGAAAGTACTTACGTGTCTCCTGACTTGCGGTAGTTCTCTGGGCACTCCAGAGACAGGCAGCGAAAGCCCCCCTGGATGTTAAAGCAGGTCTCGTTGGAGGAGCAGTTGTGGCTCTGCGCTATGCACTCGTCAACATCTGTCAAGCAGAAAAGGGGAGCGGATTAAGCACGTGGCTCTCCTCTGCAGCTGCCAGGTGAGGAAGGTTCCTGCTAGGCAGCAGAGAGCATGGGCTGCACTTCAACACTACCACAGGGTTGGGAGGGAAGATGGACAAAGCAGCCACTGCACCCAAACGAGAGGCAGGAACAGCACGAGGCAGAGTGGCAGTGCCTCTGCGTGGACAAGACCTACAGATCTGCTGGAATGCTCGCAGCATGGTGATTCCTTTCAGTGGCCAAACTGACTGGGATCACTGCACAGGGGGAATCTGCACCATCGGAAGTCTTGAAACTCTCTAAGACTGTTACAAGAAGTTTTCTCTACTGCATCTGGCAGTTTAGAAGAGAAACATCTGGCGTCTTTGCTAAAATCTGGTTCCTTCAGCTTTCCAGCTGACGTTCAGTGCGTTACCTACACTGGCGTAGGACAGACATTTCATTAAACAGTAAAACTTCCTACAACTTGTCCACAGGCCACAATCCAGTCACCCCTCCCCGAGGCCCTGGAACTCACCTTGGCAGTTGCGTGCGTTGGGTGCCAGCCTGTAACCAGTTGGGGGGCAAGTACACTGAAAGCTCCCAGGGGTATTAATGCATCGGAAGGAACAGATGTGCCCTCCAGTGGGTAAAGCACACTCATCGATATCTGCCGCAAGAAAACACCACCAGTTTACTACGCGCTCACGACATTCAAGCAGGGCACACGGATGGTGCTGCTGCTGCTGCAGACTTCAAGCACACTTTCATGATTCTAACTGCTGGGCAAGGAGAAAGAGCATCAGGCAGATGTGGCTTTGGGCAAGAAAGTGTGTCAGGAGTAAGTGCAGATGTGAAGAAAATGGAAAGGCATAAAGGGCCCAAGAGGCCAACAGCTCCGAGCAGGCACTCAACAGCAACACGTACTGCAGCACTTCACATATGGGAGGCAGAGGAATCATTTTATAATCAATCATCCTTGCAGAATAAAAATTGAGACGAGGCCCTCTGCTCAAGGTCTTTCTGCCTACAAAGTCCTGCAGACCTAAGGCCAAATGCAGGATCTGGGCCATGAGGCCAGACCTGCATCCTTCTTGCATTTGAGCAGGATCTATTTACACACCAGTTCGCAATGAGCCACAACAAGGGGACATACAAAATGCTACCTAGTAAGGTTGTGTGATACCTATGTTGGGGATCGGAGTGGATGGTCTTTTGAGGTCCCTTCCAATCCCTCACATGTTCTGTTCTGTGAAGGTACAAATGTAGCTGCATCTTCATTTTCTGATGTCTAGAGATTCTGTTAGACCCTCAGAAACAAGCATCTCTGGGAAGCTGCAACAGTGGGAAGGCCAAACCATGGCAAAGAGCAAAACTGACACAACACACACAGAGATATTTCCTGGCCATGGCACAGGTGGGAGACCTTCATCAAATAGAGCTTCACAGCTCCGCAGGAAAATACCAGAAAGGACTGAATGTCAAGGTGAGACAGTTCCCGGTTCATGGGACTGCCCATGTGCTACGCCGAGAACCAGAAGTGCTCACTTGACCTCGGTCAGCAAAATAATCACTCACAGAATCACAGAATTGCTTGGGTTGGAAGAAACCTTCAAGACCACCAAGTCCAATGGCAGACCCGGTACTGCCAAGTCACCACGCAGTCAGGCTTACCCTCACATGAGATCCCATCTATGTCACTGAGCTGAAAGCCACGGCGGCAGTAACACTGATAGGAGCCGTACACGTTGGCACACTCCTGGCTACAGGGACTGCTCTCACACTCATTCAAATCTGAAAGACAAAGGTATAGATCTGGATAATCCCAAACGTCTGGCTGCATCCACCACTCCCATCACACGACCGAGGCAAAGTTTCAGAAGACAATTGTTTCAATGAAAAAAGAATAGCATCAATGTCACTGAACAACCTACAGGCAAAAGCCTTCAGGTGCCTTATTCTCAACAGCGTGCCAAATGTAGAGTAATCTGGACGGGCTGTTTCCCACTGTCCTTCAAGGTGTGTGGCTTGGCGGCAGCCTTTAGGACCACACTTGCCATCTTCCTTATTATATTTTTATATAAGCAAGGTTGGTTTTGAAGATCTTGAACGTGACCTAGTTGAGTTCAAAGGCTGTAAGTGCAGACCCACACACGTCTGCAAGACCCCTGCTACAGGCAGGATGCTGAAACAGTGGGCTGCAACGGCCTTGATTAATCCTAACGGCAGTCATGGGATCAAATAGACCACACTGGGTTGGTTTCTTATGCTGTTCTGGTGCAGTCTCATAGGACAAAATCAAGTGAAAACAGCTCAAGTCTGTAGCCAAAGCACATGACTGTTGTACCTTCGCATGACCTGCCGTCAGCTGAAAGTTTGAATCCCATGGTACAGGTGCAGTAGTAGGAACCAGGAGTATTTTCACACTTGTGAGCACAGAGGCGGCCCGGATAACGTCTGCATTCGTTAATGTCTGCAACAACAAATACAGAGACGTGCATCTGTATGGGCTGCCTTTCCTGCAGGAGCACTCTGGACAACAACGTGGTCATAGATGTCTGGGGTTTATTTTCCAGACCTAGTATTCATCCTGGAGAGGGAAGGCCTTGCTCACTTAGAACGCCGCAGCACATCACTGAATTAGGTCTGGAAAGAAGAAAGTTGCTTTGAACTTCCAAAGGAATGTTTGGCCACAGATGCAGCTAAAGATCTCAGAGAAAGAAATCGCGTGCACTCGCACAGTCTCACCTTTCCAGGGGCTAACAGCTGACACACTGACACCACCAACGCAGCTGCCTTTGAGGGATCAGCGGCACTTTAACGTGGTACTAGCTTTACACAAGTAACAGAGGAGCCAGCTTTACAGCCAGACGAAAGCAGCTATGCAAAGAGAAAGGGCAATCCTCACGCACGACCGTGTCTCAAGCGCTGTGCACGGCTGCACGCTGCACAGACGACAGGCGCGACTTACCAATGCAAGTCCGACTGATGACGTCAAAAGAATAACCAGACTTGCACTCGCAACGGTAATTGCCGGGAGCGTTTATACAAGCGTGTCCCTCTCCACAAGGCTGGTTAGAGGACGAGCACTCATCCACGTCTGAAAGAAGAGAGAAGAGACTGAAGGTGCACTGCAAGCACGCACATGGAGAGAAACACAGCACGTTCAAGCATTCCTGTGTCCTCCAGCAGTCACAGAGTGTTTGGAAACACAAAGCTGAATGCACTCCAGCTCAATACACCTGCAAGTTCAGAGCCACAAAGCAAAAGCACTCTTACTGAAGCAGGTTCTTTCTTGTGTTGCCTGTTAAGGCTGATGGACTTGGAAGGAAGAGAAATCAGGAGATCAGACAATCTTTGGAGGAAATCAGGTACCAAATAATTTTACTAAACACACTCGATATTCGCAGATCAGATCTTCAACTGGTGTCAGACACCACCAGCCCCATCAGCAGCACTTTAAGAAACCAGTCACAAACATTGGAAGCACAAAAAGAATCCTCTCTGCAAAAGCCACGTGGAGTCAAAGCCAGCCAACAACAGCACATCGATGACTTCTGCTGGACACCAAGTGGGTCTCTGTATTGAGGAGACATGAGGCCACACTGCATTGCTCCAACAGCTAACAGTCACAGGAGATGTCATTGTGGGGGTCAGGCAACAATAACATCTCCTTTTCTTAGAATACAGGGTTTCAGGAGTTCCACGCCGGACACAGAGCGCAGTCTTGTCATTCTTTACATGCTGGTGCTACCACGGGGAAACACCATCGTCAAGAACTGACTGTGTGAATGACAGTCCTTGGGCAAAGCGCAAGAAACTGGGGGCTGTAAACGACAGACGCGATTTGTTTTCTGCAAATGCTACTCACCCACACATCTCGTTCCATCTTCATTGAGATGGTAACCTCGGCCACAGCTGGGTGTGGTGCGCTGGCAGGTGTAGGAGCCCTCGGTGTTAATACACATCTGCCCAGCTGGGCACGGCACGCTGCTGCTCAGGCATTCATTGATATCTACAAGAGCACAAGGCGGTGTTACCTCTCTGCTGTTGGAAGTCATTCAGCGTACGGTGCTTTCTTTCTGTCACCCTTCAGAGCTGGGAAAGTCGTGCCAGCTCTTGTGCCATCTCATTGCACTAGCACAGTACTTTCTGGAACAACAGCTGTGCTGTGAGTGACCCACCGTTCTTCCCCACAGTTAGGTGCTTGATGGGCTATAACCCAGAGGGGACAGGGCTGGCAAGAGCTCCATACCCGTCCAACCTCACCCACTGACATCCAAAACCTGCCACAGAGGACAGCACAAAGTGCAGCTTTCTGTACTAAGCTTCAGCTCAAGTCCCTTGGACAGAGGTGGATAAAACAGGTCACCTTTTCTTCTTACGACGCTGGTTTGAACTAGAACACCCAGGCTTTTAAGGAAAATGTCTGCACGTGGCCGAGTACCTTGGGTAGCCCAGCATCATTACAAACAAAGATCTAGCCCTCAAGACTTTTCTGGAAATGGCCTGTGCCTGTAACTCTCACCTGCGGGATCGAGCCTGCCTTTACAGACACAGAAACAAGACAGGAAGAATGGCTGGAAAAGCTCACAACTCAGCCAGTGAGACTACAACTTGCACCGGCGGCAGCCTCTAAGCATTCAGTGAGACAAGAACATGACTTACCAATGCAGTTGCCTAACGCATCTTGTATAAAGCCACTCGCGCACTGTAGCTTGGGCCGGCAACGGAAAGATCCGGGAGTATTCTGACAGATAAAATCGGGGGGGCAGTTATGAGTACCAGTCTCACACTCGTCAATATCTGGTACATCACAAAAAAAAATGGTTAGCACGAGTTTGACAGCAGCATCACAAGCACATCACAAGCACAAGACATTGCTTAAAGCATCAGACGCGTTAACACTCTGCACAGCTCCACGCAGTTCAGCGCAGCTACCCAGGAGCAACCTGACCTGCCACCTCCAGCAGAATCCCAGCAAAAACTGGTAGACAGTGCTTCCGTAGAAGGTTTTTATGATTCCACGACTGGCAGTAAGGACAAAGGTGGGGGGGAATGGATTGCCCTCTGCCAGTTCAGCTCTCACAACTAAAGGATTCAAAACTATCACAGAGCATCTGAAGCATCATTTTCAGTGGTGCCCAGCGACCATCAGGGTGCTCATACATGGGGGCTCACTTTGCAGTCGGTGGGATTCCGTTATAAGTCCAAATGCAAATTTTATCGTACCTTTTGATTACAAGCAGACATTTGTTTCTTTGTTTGATAAATGAATGTGTTTGCCTCAACTGCCAGCAACAGGAAGGTTTGTAAGGTCACTGCACTCCCGAGCTTTCACGTGCACAGAAACACAATGTCTGATCACTTCACAATTCCACCCCGGCTGGGAACAGATAACCAATACTTGTGATCAAACTATGGTTCACATAAAGGAGAGAAGGGCTACTGAGTCTTCACTCATCAGTGTAACCCTGTCCAAACAGAAGCCTCTAAAATGTCGTGTCTGTCACCTTGCAGTGGGGCGAAATCTCCTGAAGCTACTAAAATACAAAAAAACCACAGCAAGAGGCTGCCTCAGCCTCCCCATGGATGCAGCTGACAGAAGAGCTGTCACACTGCAGCAATGTCTGTGAAGCCCACTCTGAGATGAGGATGGGGGCTGCACACCTAGATCGTTTCACTCGGCATTTAAGAGTCACTCATACAGAGAAGGCATTTGCTTTTGTCGTCACTATCACGTCACATGAATACTCAAAAATCTGTAGTGTTCACATGCTTTATCCAGACAAATGGCTAGGAGTCATGGCAAGCAGAATTTGCTCTCTGTTCTCCTTTCTGTCCACCAGAGAAAGGTTGTTAATTTTTGCTGTCAAGCTCTCCATTGGCTCTGATTCAAATCAGCAGAAATGTGTCTTCAAAGGTATCAAAGTCAGACCACGACACTTTGGAAAACACTGTCTACAGGAACTGCAGACCCGGTGCTGGAGCTGGCTTTTCAGTTTCTTTATGGAACCCATTAACTGTGACTGATCAGTTTCTACAATAAAATATTCATCAGAATTCTGGTTGAATTAATTTTCTCACTAGAATGAAACTGGTCTCTACAAACAGTCCTAAGCTCTGGCAAAAAAGACCTTCTCGGAGCGAGAAACAAATTCCACATCAAATGAAGTTTGCTGCTAACAAATAGGTCTGCAAAACGACGACGTCAGGTGAAGTAACAGGGAGGTGCAGAACAGCGCCCATGGAGCGAAATGCAACTTGGAACTGGCTGTCTCTTCAGTCACAACAATTCCTCTCACCCCTGTGTTCAAACACAGGGAGCCAAAAACAGTGCTTTGAATCCTTTTTTCACACTTATGAATCCTTAACAATTCTGGGATTCAGCAAACCATCCCTTTGTAACCAATTGAAACCTCCTGAGGATAAAGGCTGGTTGTCTTGAAAGAAGCATTTGCCTGAGCACATTCAAGTGCAGTCACCTGGTCACTCCACCTGCCACACTGCATTCTACATGCTGACAGGTGCAAGCATGCTCCTTCCAGGGGAAGCTACACCCTCAGAGACACTCTAGGAGCAGGACACAGGCACTCCACTCACTAAGGAGCAACTGATTCAGAGGATCAGACTAAAGGCAGCCAGAAGTAGGTACCACAAGAACGCAGACAGTGTGACTGCTGGGCCTCCAGAATCAACAGTTCCAGTTCCCCGACCAGCATCCACTGTGCAACACAAACTGCCAGTGTAAAACAGATGTGGTCCTCTCTCCTGGAAATGTTTATAGGAGTCCACAGCCAGCCTCATCAGGTATCTGCAAGTTGCCAAGTGGAAAGCTACTGTCCCAGAAAGACCAGCACTGTCTGCAGGTCCCTGTGTAACTGCAGCCGACAAGCATTTAACAAAGCAGTAGAGCTGCTCTGCTGATGGGTTGGTTTGTTCACTTCAGCCTGGAAGACTTCAGTTTCCCTGCACACAACGTACCTTTGCAACGACTGTCATCTGTTAGCTCATAACCGGTCCCGCAGCTCGTGTCCCGCTGGCAGCGAAAAGACCCCAACGTATTGACGCAGGTCTGTCCTATCCCACAGCTGTGCGTGCCAGTGATACACTCATTAACATCTGCAGTGTGCAAGGGGGTTGAAAAAGAAGATAATAAATGGAAAACATGGCATCAATGGGAAAAGACCAGTCCAAGGGCTAGCTGCTGCCAACAGGCAACGTGTTAACACAACGGCTAACTGACGCTTCACTATGCTTAAGGAACTGGACGAAGTGGTACCAAGAGAGAGCAGAGCTCTATTGCATCTCATTTGAAGTCCCCTTTCAGTTTCTGGGAGAAACTTAATTCTTCCCCCTTGAGTATTCTCACGCTCCTCACGACTCCAAAAGCTGCCATCCTTTCTGTCACGTTTGTGCTTCACAAGCTGAAGAATCCTACTCTATTTCATGTGCCTGGCCAACTGCTATCTGCTACTGGAAAAGAAAGCCGGCGGTTTAGTTTGGTGTTTTGGTTTTATTCACAACAATAAAATCAAGGTTTCTTCTCCACTATAAACTTTCCACCTCTTCTCCTGGTTCTCTCTTACCTCCACCTCCCCACAACTCTCATTCCAACACTCTATTCAAACCAGCTCCTTACACTCTCACCTCTGCCAATCTCATCTGGATGGGCCTTAATCTGCTCCTTTTATCAAATAAGGGTGTTGACAAGCAAGGCGACCATTCTAGGACTTTTACCTTCACAGTTGACGCCATCTGGTTGGAGCTGATAGCCAACGAAGCAGGAGCAGACGTAACTGGACCCCGTGTCTCTGCACTGCTGCGAGCAGGGACCACCACCTAAGTGGATATTTTAAGAAGTCACCTGTAACCAAGAGGCTCTTCACAGGAGCTGAACCAAGCCATTCATTTACAGGACGCTTGCTGATTTGGTTACAGTCACTAGACATCACCCACACGTATGTGCCTCTGTCACACAACACACATGAAACAAGGAAGGGTTAAACGCTGAAAGAAATGTTTCTCAGCACTGGATTCCTTCAGCTCTACAGCAAAGAGCACAAGAGGGAAGTCAATGAAGGAGTCTATCGTTGCTTGAAGCTGAACAGAAAGCATTGATGAGCTGAGACACTTTAGGTTTGGTCTGGGAGCTTCAAGCTTTGTGTGGCAATGACTGTGAAACAGGGGAGACGAGACAGTCCCCCTAAGTTTGCAGCACAGCAAATAACCTGTCGGCTGAAATGCAGGTCTGTTGATTTCATCCCCAAGACAGTGCTTAGCTCCAAAACACTTGCAGAAAACAATGAAGCACTGCTGCTTTAAGCTTAGAGACCCACGAGTGACACCTGACAAGCAAGGCACCAAAACCCTTAGCAGAACAATATCCACTAACACCTTCTCCCCTGGATGAAGAACAGCCCCATTAGTGAAGATAACAGCTAGTTTTCTTCCTTTTCTTCAGGTGATGCCTCGTAAAAGGAGACAAGTTGCATTTCCTATTCAGCCACCCCGATCATGCAAGAGAAGAATAAAAGAATGTCCCTATTTAATCCAGGACCCCCATGTTCTGAAGAATCCAGACTCCTCCACAGGTTCAACGGGCAACACCCCTGAAAGTGCCACCCACTAGAAGTTACACGTTACAGCCCGAGCTTCAACTGGGCAAGACCAACTTCGCTACGGGAGACGACAGGTCTCTTGTATCTAAGAGCTCCCGAAGCATCACGTACCTACCGGCCTTCTCATGCTTAGAAAGTGTCTTCATTCTGGTTATTTTCACCCACAACCTGCCTAGGCACAAGGTCCTGACTCCTCTCCAGATCTAAATTTTCTTCATTTTTTATTGGAAGCAATCATAGAAGTGATGGCTGACAGCACCAGTTGCCTGACTCACCTCTGCAGCCATCATGCAGATACGGATCTTCTTGGTCTAGTTCTTCCTGTGAAATTTCAACTGAAAAGAGAAGAGCAGTGTTAGAGAAGGCACCATTCTTCTCATCGTGAAAAGGTGCCTGCTTGGGATGGGATGCTGACCAGGGGTTGGTAAAGGACAAAACTGAAGGACACTATTCACATTTGAGGGCAATTTCACGCTTAAATTTGATATTCAAATGCATGTAGCCACGGGGCATCTTCACCCGACCGATTCAGTATGAAAGTCACACTGCGATCAGAGATCACACACGGGCTGAGATTTTCAGCTGCAGGTTCCTAACATTATTCTTCTAAATAGAGCTTAATTTTCATAAGCTCTGTTAAGGCATGCCCGGCCACTTCGGAGGAGCTTGGGGTGCTCACCTTTTGAATGACAATTAGACTAAGGTCAGTTGTTTACTCAGAATTCATTCCAGAAAGAACTCCACACCCAACATGTGGGCACCCACTTGTGGCACTCTGTCAAACAGGCCTTGCAGACCGTAACTCAGACAGTTCTGATCAGCGGCACTTCTGCTACCCGCATGTGCTCGGAGAGCCCTTTCTCCCCACACAGAGACAGAAACGTGACTGCATTCATCGCATGCCCAAAGGACTAGCTCATGGGCTTCCTCCAATGCCACCACTACGAAGGCAGCCTACAACGGTAGGTGGGCAGCATGATAGGAAGAACCACTACCCCAAAATACACTGGTTATTGAATAGAAAACTGTCTCATTCCAATGCCTGTCCATGAAGCTGTTCAAGCAGCAGACACCAAGAAGCAAAGAACACAACACCGAGTGAAGGCGAGAGTCTGTGTGAGGATACTCGGCTGGGCTGGTACCGTGAGCCCTCGAGCAACAGGGGTACGTTTTGGTCACACAGAAGCTAACAAAACTAGTTTGCCCTAGTCTGCTCCAATCTTCACGGAGGTCTCTGGTGACACCATCACAGAGTTTTCTCACTTTAAGAGCTTGACCCAGAGGGAGTGAGCTTGCCCTGCCCTCTGCAGCAGAATGCCTCACGTGCCTCGCTACGGCGTAAGGCAGGGCACTTCCCTTACGAAACAGAGACTGGTTTCCCCTTCGTGGCTAACAAAGGTGTCTATTCATGACGCGCGTTCTGCCCCTTCCACAGGCAACTGTTATGGTCAGGAGGGGTATCTGGCAGGCACTCGACTCCCTGCCTGTTCCCCAGCTGAACACTGCCCTGCCCTGCTTGTTGACAGAGACCCACGTCTGCAGCGACAACGGGTACTCCCTGCACCATCACCACCGCACTGACTACATGCACAATGGTTACTGCGGGCGTTGCTTGCCCACGAGGGGAAGTGGGCTAATACTTGTCCCAGAGTGAAAACCACAGCCCTGCGTTTTCAAGCGCTGAACTACTTCTCATGTCCTGCAGGTAACCGAGCCTGCAAACCCGTGTGAGCAGAACGCTCCCAGTACAATGACTCTCCCAGCCCAGTCATCTCAGCCAGTGCTGAGGGACGAGGCAACATTCCCCAGCCAAGAGAGTGGCTCACAAAGACACTGCCAGGGCATCTCTGAATGTTCCATGATAAGGGTGCACGCTGACAATAGCCAAGCTTGAAAGGTCTGACACAAGGCTGACACTACGCTGGCTCAGGACAACAAGGCCAGCTTGTGTGGTGGGGTCTGGGCTGGAATGCAAGCGACTGATTGGGATGGTGTCTCCCAAAACGCATCCCTGCTGATCCACGAGCCACAATGCGGGTTTTCATTGCTCACTTGCCCACGAAGGAGGCAACACTACAAGGCTGTTCTGCAGCTCCAGAGCTGTCTGCTGAGTGTAAGAGGGAACAAGCCAAACAAACCCCAGCCAGGTTTGCAAGAGTTGGTGCATCCATACGCACTCACTTTAGCCCTGTAGACCGGATTCATACGGAGTCAGGAGCTGTTGCCCTCTAGACGCCCCTCTCTTTTGATCATCTTGAAAAAGCTGCAGGAACCGCGTTTCCCAGAGTGTTCAGCTCTCCGGGACAGGCCAGACGTGTCAAACACCCCCACTCTCTGGGCTCCCACACAAAAGGCAACATCTGACTTCTGCCCGGCTAGCAAAGGCCACATTAAAGCAACTTAAAAGCATCTGTTGTCAGATGTTCTGCTTGATTAAGAACTGACTGGGGGGACGAAGTGCTAGTCAAATCAATAGCTCCTACCCTTTTCAAGATCAACAGTTACCAAAACAACCTCTTTTAACTGTTAAGTTCTAACGCCAGAAATGAAGTGACCACTTAGTGACTCGGCTCCTGGGGTGCAGTCTCAGGTATCACTCGCCAGAAATGTGAGCTCCCAAATGCACACAACTAAATCACTCCAGAGAGATCTCAGGCCAGAGGAATCCCACAGAAATTATTTCAAGTCCAAGCACTCCTTGCACCCCAGACTCTTTCGTGTCTCACTCTTTCACATCACTTGCAGCATCAAATACCTTGCTCCTTTTTAGGAGCATCACCTCTGATGGACACATCAATGCCTTCTTGATCCTTCGCACAGCAAGCTCTGAAGACAATTTCACACTGATGTCCTATCTTTGGGTTGGGGTCACAACTCTGTTCTTGAATCTGGGCAGTCTTTCCCAGCAAACAACAGTGACAACATATCTGTAGGGAAGAAAAACACAGGAAAAAGTCAAACCCTACCCCTGAATAGCTCCGTCTCCGTAGCGTCAGTAGCATCTACAAGTGTGACTTTGTCTTGGCAAACAAAAGGAACATTTGCTGCAGACCTGTGAAGAGCTCCTGGTAGACCTGGGCTCAGACTTTTTCAGCTGGAGTTGAGTTCAGAAAGGTTTTCTTTGGCCCATGCAGAGCCAACTGTAGAACCCAGATCCAGTTCTCACACGGACTGTGTATGTGTGAGTGTGTGTGCAAGGCAACATGGTGGACCACAATGGGCTACCCATGTAGCTCCCTGCCTGCACAGCCCAGTGTCAGACACCAGCAAACAGGAGGAAAGCTCTGCTTCCCTTTTCTGTCCAGTTCAATGCAATGGGACACCACGAGCTAACCCTAACCCTAACCCAAACCATTCAACATTTCTCGGAAAGACGTTTGGTTGTCTGGAACTAGTGTCTGCCGGTTGCTATGATGACGTCAAAGTAGATTTAAGCTTTTATTGTTAACCCCACCTGTCAGCCTAACACCACTGTGCCCACTCAACCATGTCCTGTGTGGGTTTTTAAACACCTCCAGGGATGGCGACTCCACCGCTGCCCCAGGCAGCCTGTCCAAATTCTTGAACACTCTTTCAGGAAATAGATTTTTCCTAATAGCATAGAAAGCTCTAATGGCAATTAGCATCCTCTCAGCCAACACCGAAGCATGTTTTGGGGTTAGTCCCGGCCCACTGGTGTTCCAACAGCCCTCACGCACTGTGTGGTACAGAGAAGTACCAGTTACAAGACACAACCTTTGCTGAGCCGTTTGTTCTCAGGGCCAGCGATGAAGGTTCCATCCATCTTGTTCACTAACACAGCTATCACCATGAAAACTGGACACCTTCAGAGAAGCCTGACCGTTGTGAAAAGCAGCACCATTGACTCCTGTTCCTCGTGGTGCTGAGAGGTACGTGTAAGCAGATACAGAGTCACTGAATCACTTCAGTTGGAAAAGACCTTCAAGATCGCTAAGTCAAACCATTAACCTAATTGTACTGAATCAACTGATGGGGAAGACGGGATTCCTTGAACTGTTTCCTTGGTGTGTTCGAGAGTTGTCCCACGCCACATGTTCAGAACAGTGCTGCTGTTAAAAACCTTGCTCTGGTAGCCAGCACTTGGATCTACAGTGCACTCAGCATCACGCTCCTTGCTCACCTGGGCACAGCCCCTCAGAGTACTGACACAGGGGACTAAATATCTTTTATGCTACACTCAGACTGGGGTGGCCAAGCTTCCTAACCATGGAGGCTACGCGGTGGAATCTCCTTGAGCATGCCCAACAGACGACAGATGTCCCCTCTGGGGGACACACTACACTATGGGACAAAAATCACGTTGCATGTGCAGACGAATGTGTGACACCTCAAAAAACCCATCCTCATCAGCATGCGTCACCTTTCTTCTACTCACAGCAAGAATGAGTATTATTTCATAGCCCTGGCATCCATGGCACCTTGGTACCAGGAACAGGACCAAACGAAAACGTTGGAGATAGGAAACTTCTGAGTCGGCCACTGCCTGTTACCTTCTATAGATTTTTTGTTTACATCATATGGCCTTCAACACTCAGCATCTTTGAGCGGTGGGAAAGAATGAAAATTGATCCAAGCCATTTTCGTCACCACTGAAAGCAATGTTAGCAAGACCAGAGCTGCTCATTGTCAAGGTCACTCTGCGTAGCAGCATGAGTATGCTCCCTTGCACGAAACTACAAACCACGGCATGAATGAAAGTGGAGGGCAGGGCACAGCCTAGTTAAAGACGCCACCAACAGCACCTTTGTATTCTAACATCAGGTGCTATCACCACAAGCTTACAGATGTCTCCACTCATCTGTAAACTGAAGTCATGTTAACGGAGCATGGTGAGCACGGTTGATTTTTCACACCAGTCTGGACAGACAATAGCTGTCTAGACAGTTTGTTGGAGATGAACAGGAGCAGCTCTTCCATCTCACCTTGAAGTGTTCAGCTTCACAGGTGGAATTTTCAGCACTGTGTGAGTCACACTCCTCACGCGTGTTGGCAAACTCAATCCCATCTGAGCAGTACTGCTTCTCCAAGTGGCTGCGGCAGCACCGTGCCTGAGTCATGCTGCCAAAGGAATGGGAAAAGGTCAAGAACAGATAACGCAAGTTTTGACAATTAGTGCTGGTGCTGGTCTGATGGAAAGAGGCTTCTGTGGGCAGCTGATGGCTGAAGAGATGATGGCAAGAATCACATTGGTGCTCCAACTGATGGAAGTGTCAGGCCCTGAACACTGAGAACCTGCAGTCTCACAGCCAGGCTGCCCTCCCAAGTGTAGCACCAGAAGCAGGGGACACATGGGTACTGGGGTGAGACTCTGCATCTGTGTGGTGTTGGTGAGGTGAGGCTGTCGAGCTGCGTTCCCGAGAACATCCAGCTTGTATTTCCCAGCTGCTGTAACGATCTGACTGTGCAGGTCTCTCTTGGACAAAATGAGCTCTGAGATTTCAATGCACAGGAACAAAAACTAGGATCAACTCATGAACTCGTTTTAAAAGAGAATTTCAAGTCATAGCAAGAAGTTAAGCCCAGGACAGCGACTCTCCTTGGCAGAACACATGAAGCTTTTGATAACTGACTGTCGTACAGAGACCTAAGAGAATCTGATTGGCATGAAACAAGCAAAGTCAGGCCACTGATTTCGTTCCAGCTGGGAAGAACACGTCTCTTGTTTTGTTGCTGAAATTCCCTCTGAAGCAGAATTTCCACTCCCTGCCCAGTTTTGCGGTGGTCTGACTGTCAGGAGTTTGGAAGCCTGTAAGACGCAGACTTCCAGCCCAAGGGTGTGGGAGTAAAGACAGTCCAGCTGCCTTACCCCTTCAAGCGCTGCTGAGGACCTAGATATGTTAGCCATGGATTTGAAAAACCTTGGACTTAAGAGCTGGGTGCCCCATCTTCTGAATCAGCTGTCATCCTTGCCATCGCCAGGGCTTTGCATGACAATGTAAACTATTGAACTACAGTTTAATATGCAACACATAGCTACTACCGGCATTCCCTGGACTCTGATGCCAGCGGCAGAGAGGTACAGATTCTGTTCTTGTTGGCCCACTCCACGCCCTTGTCGCAGCATTCTTCCATGGAGAGATCTGCAGAAATGAACAGAGAAAGAAAAACACAACCGTGTATTTAATACAGCCTCCATCAATGGGATTGTGTCTGTCCAACAGAAGACAAAGCAAAAAGAGGGGCTGTTTGCGCTCCCCCCTCTAATCTACGCACACGACTGTCTGTCCATCCAAAAGGCAGTCATGGCCAAAGAAAGGATCCCTTAGCACCTTGCAAGAAGCCCAAGCACTGGGAGTATTCCTTCCTCAGGGAGGCAGCTGCTGTCTCTCTGAACCTTCCACAGCCTGAGGTCTGATGCTCCAGTAGAAAACAGCTCTGACAGACTGTCTTGTACAACAAGAGGATATGCTGGCAGATCAGCCAGAGCTGTAGCAGCAAGTCCAACAGAGACCTCTTAAAATCCTCAAGAATACAGAGTAAACCAACTACCCGTCCAACATGAAAGACAAATCAATCTCATGACCAACTAACCGGCAGAACTACTCTTTCCTGAGATGACCTGAGTAAGTCTGTTTTACTAAAAGGGATGTGGATGTCCACTTGCGAGTGGCCAAGTATTGGACAAAGTGTCTGATACTGCCCCATGTGACATCCCGGTCACGAACCTGGAAAACATGGATTTGGTGGATGGATCACTCACTGGATAAGGAATTAGCAGTCAACGGCTCAATGTGCTAGCGGAGGCCAGCAACAAGTGGCATCCCTCAGGGGTTGTGGTGGGACCAGCGTGGTTTAACATCTCCGTCAGCAATACGGACAGTGGAACTGAGTGCATCCTCAGCAAGTCTGTACATGACTCCAAGTTGTGTGGTTGCAGTTTACATGCTGGAGGGAAGTGGGGCCATCCAGAGGGACCTGGATTGGCTTGAGAGATGGGCCCACGGCCACCCTCATGAAGCTCAGCAAGGCTGACCGCAAGGTCCTGCACCCAGGTTGGGGCAATCCCAAACACAAACAGAGGCTGAGTGGAGAACTGCTTGAGAGAAGTCTTGAGGACAACAAACTCAGAGTGCTCATAGATGGAAAACTCAATGTGAGCCAGCAATGTGCCAGATGTGTGGCCAGTAAGTCTACTCTCTGCTCTCGTGAGACCCCACCTGGAGTACTATGCACAGTTCTGGAGCCCCCAGCTCAAGAATAAACTCCAACTGCTGGAGCAGGTCCAGAGGAGGGCCATGAAGATGAGCAGATGGACGGAGCACCTCTGCTATGTGGACAGGCTGCAAGAGTTGGGCTATTCCGCGTAGAGAAGAGGAGGCTCCATGGGGACCTTATAGCAACCTTCCAGTACCTGAAGAAGGTAAGAAAGATGAGGAAGGGCTTTTACAACAGTTTGTAGTGATAGGACAAGGGCAAATGTCTTTGAGCTAGAAGAGAGTAGATTTAGATTAGAATTTAGGATTACATTCTTTACAGTGAAGGTGCTGAGGCACTGGAACAGGTTGCCCACAGTGGCTGTGGATGCTTCCTCCCTGGAAGTGTTTAGGACCAGGCTGGCTGGGGCCCTGAGCAAGCTGCTCTATTTCCAACCACTGGAACTTGATCTTTAAGCTTCCTTCCAACACCAAACATTCTCTGATTCCATGTCTGTAAAGGCAAAACTGCGGTGCAGAGAGAAAGGTCGGTGGTATTTTTATCACTTAACATGTGAAAGAAAAATTAGTAAAGATTCCAGCTTACACCAACCCTGAAACGAAGGGGCAAAGCCCCCTGAAGATTATTTGTTCAGAACACGACCTTTGCAGAGGCCTCTAAATGCAGCTAATGAACTGGCAGGCGCTACAGGTTGGCTTCATACCCCAAGTGCAAAAGTTCACTCCACAGCAGGTGCATGAGAACTTGGAATAGAACACGAGTCACATTCTCCTATTAACCGTCTATCAGTCCGGACGCTGAATAGCTCCTTGTGTAACAGACACACAAGCTGTAGAAGAAAATCCCGTGTGACCACCCAAAAGGACACCCTTATAGAGTTTTCTCTTTGCTTCCTACAGTTTTTGAGTCACAGCCCTGACAGGCTGCACCCCTGAGAGCTGAGGGAGCTGCCTGGTGTCATTACCAGGCTACTCACTTATAACCTTCTTGTTGGTCACGGTGCACGACACAAGTTCCTAAAGAATGCAGGAGAAAAAAGGCCTCCTGCATCAGGAAGAAAATACCTGGGAAACTACAGGCAGGTGACCTCTTCTTCTGTCTGGGAAGGTGACAGAGAAAATCCCCCTGGAAGCAATGTCTTGCATTCCAGACTACCCATCTTCACAAACTGCTTCCTGCAGAGCCTGGTAAGGACAAGCACCTGTCTCCTCTGGCTCTCCCTACGCCTGCTCTAAAGCCATCGCTCCCCAGCTCCTCCTGATGGCTGCTGGTGACACCCTCCTTCTGTCAGCCCATGTGTCGACCCCCTAACCCGCTTGAAGTAATTAAAGTTAGCAGAAACATTGTCTAACCTGTTGAAGATCCCACTTCCTTTGACAGACACCACTCATCAGACATATTTTATACGAACACCTCAACGGGCAGAGCTTGAGATGCGGGATGACAGAGAGCTGAGAGCAAGTGAAAACAACCCCAGCCCAGTCATTCACAGGATCACAGAGCAGTTCTGGTTGGAAAGGACCTCCCAGATCACCAAGCCCAACCACACACACAACTACCACCACCCCCAACCCCTGGTCCGAGCCCAGCACCAACCACACTCACCCGGATAGAACAAACCAACCCCCTACAACCTCTGCTCCCAGAGCGGCTCCTGAAGCTGAGGGAGCTGAGATTGTTTAGCCTTGAGAAGAGGAGGCTCAGGGGAGACCTTATTGCTGTCTACAACTACCTGAGGGGTGGCTGTGGCCAGGAGGAGGTTGCTCTCTTCTCTCAGGCAGCCAGCACCAGAACAAGAGGACACAGCCTCAAGCTGTGCCAGGGGAAATTGAGGCCTGAGGGGAGGAGAAAGTTCTTCACTGAGAGAGTCATTGGCCACTGGAATAGCCTGCCCAGGGAGGTGGTGGAGTCGCCAACTCTGGAGCTGTTCAAGGCAGGATTGGACGTGGCACTTGGTGCCATGGTCTAGCCTTGAGCTCTGTGGTGACAGGTTGGACTTGATGATCTATGAGGTCTCTTCCAACCTTGGTAATACTGTGATACTGTGATGTCTGCATGCTTCTTGATTCCTTCCAGGGATGGAGACTCGACTGCCTCCCCCAAGCCACTCTCAGTGAGGAATTTTTTCCCGATATCTAAGCTGAACCTCCTGTGCCCCAGCTTCATTCCCTGTCACTATTCACTTGGGAGAAGAGCGAACGCCCACCTCTCCACAACCTCCTCTCACCCAGTTGTAGAGGATAGTGGCGTCGCCCCTCAGCCTCCTCTTCTCCAAACTAAACCTGCCCAGCTCCCTCAGCCTCTCCTCACACGACTGGTTCTCTAGAGCCCCCATGAGCAGGGCAGCCCTCCTCTGGACACGTTGCAGCACCTCGGTGTCCTTCTTACAGTGAGGGGCCCAAAACGGACCCCAGTACTTGAGGGGAGGCCTTGCCAGTGCCTAGTACGAGGGCACCATAACCTCCCTGCTTCTGCTGGCCACACAATTCCTGCTACAAGCCGGGATCCTGCCAGCCTTCTGCTCTCCCAGGGCACACTACTGGCTCACATGAAACCGGCTGGCCACCAGCACCACCAGGTCCTTTTCTGCCAGGCAGCTTCCAGGGAGAGGTGACACAGAAAATGTTTAAAGAAGGGCCAGAGGGATGGCCAAGGAATCCAAGGCCTCTCATATGAGGAGAAGCTGGAAGAAAGGGACCATTTCAAGCCTAGAGGGGTGAAGCCTGGGAAAGGTTAGTTTCTGCCAACAAGCACTGCACTTGGAAACGACAACCAGAATCAGCGGGTCAACTAAAACAAACACTTCTACGTAAGAAACCATTTCTACTTACAAAGACACTAAATGTTGGTTCAGAGCATAGCTGTCTGCTCTGCGCCCCAGGTCACCCTCCTAGTCTCACTCACATACCCAAAACAGTGGCCAACGCTCTGGAGTCGCGCTCTGGAGGTCCCTGGTGTGCCCGGAGCCCGCGCTGGGGTCTGAGAGCCAGCTGGAAATCAGTCTGGTGCAGGAATCTCTGCCAGTGGTGAAAGACACGGACTTGTGCCTGATGACATCTGTGGGAGCAGGGGCTCTGTGTGGTGCTCTCTGCTAGCCAGCAGACGGCTAAGAAACGTCACATTTCATGCAATATGTTGAAAAGAACCATGTTTTCAGCAGTGTTTTGTGCCATTGATCTTAACTGCACTGAAAAATGAAACACGTTGAACTGCAGCACAGAGCTGGCCACAGGTTCCTACAGGGCTTTGTACAGACGGGTCTTCAGCCAAGTTCCTCCTCAGAGGGACAATCCCTGGCTCTGAGCACCAGCACTTTCCTTCCCAGCTCTGGCAACACACCTCTGCTGCAACCAAAGAGCTCAGGAACTCAAGCCAGGCCAGGCAAAGCAGCCCTGTCTGCAGGACACACAAAGGATCTGGGAGAGGTTGTTGAGAGAGAACTGCAGCCCGTGCTTCTTATGCTCCACAGATCCTGCCCCACAGATCTCCTGAGAGCAGAGAGCAGTGAAAAACGAGCAGTAAAACCAGGTCTCCACTGCCAGGGCCACTCTTCTGAAGCATCACACTGAAACAGTCTGGCTTGCTTTTGCAGTTTGCTCGTGCCGTCAGTCATGGGCGAGTCTCTACTTGGTTGAACTCTCACTCAGCGTGCGTCTCCCACTTTGAAAGATATCTCCTGACTGCACTAGAATCACTTTGACTAGTTGCCTTCACAGGCTGCTAACGAGTCTTTGGACACAGGGCAGATTTGTCATCCCCGGTTTTGCTGCTGCTCTGGATTTGACTGTGCATGTGGCCCCAGTTTGGCAGCCTTTGGGGAAGCAGTTCAAGCCGAGGCCATCTGTACTTTCTCACACCCTCCTCGGGCAGGGGACCAAGAGCAACGCGCGGAGCCGAAAGGAAGGGGTAGTGCACAGCCGACGGTACGAAAGCACCCGGACTGCAGCAGCTCGAAGAAGCTCGCCACTGTGCAGAAAGAGATGGTTCTGGCAAAGCCCAGTCAGCTCACAAAATAAAGGAGGAGCAGCTGAAAGGAAAGGCTTAGAACATCAGAGTGTTCTGTGGGTGGCTTGAAACCAGACGTACTTTACTGGAAATCTTCTTAGGTCTGAGAATACTCATTTCCAGGGAATGTGGCTCTAGCAGCACCAGGAGTGGCCACCACACAGTTAGGACATTTTTCAGATCTGGCCAAACACCACTTGATGAGATGCACGGCTCCACCTAACAAAAGAATTTCTCAAAGCCATTCACAGCAGTAGCTGGGGAAGGGGCAGCTGCTGCGTTTGGTGCTAAGGACCAGGCTGTGGGAGAAGCTGCTGTGCTGCAACCTGCCCCATTTTCTCTGCTGGGGAAAGAAGCTTCATTTCTGTAGGGTCTGACTTCGTGTCAGGAGCATTAACAACAAGAACCTTTCAAAAAACCAGGCAACTGGCTACTGAAAAAGTTGAACGAGGTGACTCCATCTACTTCATGAAGACTAAAAGGCATCCTACGTCCACACCAAAATACTAGAAAGGACAGGGATACAGGAGCCCTCCAGAGGTTCTCCTGTCCCAACCACTACTGTCAGACAGAACTGATAAAACTCAGCCACCTCTAGGCAGAATTCATTGAGTTGCTCTAAACATTATCAAGCAAAGCTGATTCCACAACCTTTCTCACACTGTGCTCTTGAGCTCCCATGTCCCTAAAGACAGGGAATTCTCAACACACTACCTTGCTGGCCAATCCAAACGCCTTCTTTAGTCACTGCCTCTTAAACACAGGCTTTTGAACAGTCCAACCCTCCACAGATCTGAGCACCGCTGCTTCATGTGGGATGTCTTTTCAGTTGAACCTGTCTGGACGGGTTATTTATTGAACTCCTGTGAGGAGGCTGGAGTTCCAAAGACACTGAGACCAGAAGATTTCCAGAATACAGGCTATCAGGAGAAACATAACACTGGGGTCTACTAAGGGCACATCGTGTAAACAGCCAGACATAAGCGACGGCAGTCCTCAGCGCTACAGACAAGAACATGAACGAGGGATCCCTCCCAGCTCTTCAGGTCCCAGGAGGCCTAAAGAAAGCATTCACACCAAGATGGCACAGGCAGACCTGCAGAAGAGCTCATCAGATGAGCACCAGCTGCTCTTTCCTGACAAGCACATGCCTGCTTCTGGCCTTCACTCCTCCCTGTAGGAGAAAAGATTTCTCAAAGCATGTAACTCTGAAGTGGGTCCCACCAGGTGCAAAGCAAGGCGCTCAGCAGTGCTGGCAGAGAAAAAGATAGAGTGATGACTACTTCAAGAAGCTTCACTAACTGCGTTAGCCAAGGACATGCCAGTGTATTCAAGAAAGCATCGCCACTGGATATCCTTCCTGAGAACTACTGCATCCTGTTGATCAGAGAAGACTTTCAACACAACAGTTCTTGAACTGTCCCACTGACTTGCCAGAGATTGTCTCGATGGGACAGGAATACACCAGGTGGGACAAGCCAACAGGGAACTGTTAGTTTTGCCCTTACCGGAGACACTCTCCCCATCACTGTAAATGACCTAGTGCGCAATCTCTGTAGGTCCTGCTTCGACCGGTCTCCTCCGCTGCCTTGACATTCTTGTGAGCATTTCTGAACGAATGAATCTTACGGCCCAGCTTTTAAACCCTGACGCTTCTTTGAGGACAACTTTTCTGCTCTTTCTCACCCCACAATCCTCTCAATCTTCTGCCTCCACTTCATCAACCTACCTTCACACAACTGCACGTGCCTGACATTGCCTGGGGGCTTTATGGAGACCTTCCATCTATTCTGGCTGAAATGACTGGCTTGGCTTGTTCTGTCTTGACTTCCCTCATCTTCCTCCCTCCCCGTCAACAAGCGCTTTTGCTGTCTTAGTCACAAAAGCTTTTGTCCAGGTATCTGTTTCACACTAAACCACTCTGTGCCGCTCTTCAAAATACTTGTCTGTGCCCTGACTGTTTTTCACTGGGATTCCAGCTCTTTCTTTCTTGACCTTCTCTGTCTCATTGCCTACAGGTACTTTCCAACACCTGTTGTAAAATGTGCTCCGTTGACTGAATTGTTTTTGCCGCCTACTCCTCTAGGTCTATCCAGAACTTCACAAAACCAAAATCAGCATCTTTCATAGTCCCAGGTAACTTTATTTCTGGCAAGTCCCAGAGGACTATGACATCTCTCTCATTTCAGAAAATACCATTCAATGCACTGAAGAATAAGTCAGTCTTAACACAACTATTTATTAAAACCACGCATGAAGCTGATATGAATTTGCAGAATGGGCTGAGGTGCAAAAACAAAGAAATTAACTCATGGAAACGTATTAACCTGCTATCAGCTAGTGCCTGCGCTCTGACAGAAGAGGATAAACACAAGGCAGTAACTTGATAAATGAGTTCATGCATTTTCATCTTGGATTTCACTAACATGTCTGCTTTCAATTACACGGATGAAAAACATGAGTTGAACATCGCGCTCTCCCCCTGACTGCAATAAAATGTCATGTCTGAAAATGGACTATTAAAACACAACTCAACTGAAAACTAATTTCGAGCTGGCATTCAAACTCCAGAGCTGTATTTCTTGGTAGCGAGGGGTTTTCAAGGTCTTTTATACCAGTCAGCAATAAAGCAGCGACTTAGCCTTTTGCAAGTTCTACCTGCATGCGTGGATCTTACAGACGTCCTGCTGCACACGTCCAGATAATAACCTTAACAGAAAACCCATTCCACAAAGGCAGTGGAACACTCTTTTTCTATTCAAACTCTAGGCACACCCCGAAGAGATGTGTCTCCAGACGGTTAGCGAGTTAAACTGCCTATGCCTCTAGTACCAAGGCATGCCAGAGACAAGCCAGAAGACTAACTACTCGTACACTGACTCGACATCATGATGTCATTCACCTTCTTCAGCAGATGGGAGTTTTTATCATAAGGGGAAAACAAACAAGCTTTAAAAAAAAGGTTTAAATTAAACAAAATTGCATTTTAGGTTTAGAGGGTTTCTAAGACATTTACTCATGCAAAGAATGATGTGCACCCACGTGCACTGGGCAGCGGCAATGAAAGCAATCCCTTCTCTTTGTTCAGAACGAGGACTTTAACGAACAGATACTGACCAACTGGCTATTTGTTAGTAAGGAAAAGCAGTTAAGAGAACCAGTGGTAACCAGCTTGGGAGGAAGCTGCATTTCAGAAGCAGGTTGTCCTAGTAACTTGGCAGCTGTAATGCTCAAGTACTTGGGAACTCCTGTGCGACTTGATCTCGGGGATCCTGCTCTGGCAGGGGGATTGGACTAGATGGTCTTTTAAGGTCCCTTCCAACCCCTAATGTTCCGTGACTCTGTGATCTATCCAATCACACAGAGCAACACAGGCTCTGCCCCCAAGAGCCAGCACTTAAACAACATGATCTCACAAGGCACTTACTTCATCTGCTTGCAAAACACAGATGGCCAATTACAATTACCAGCAATTATTTCACCTGAAGAAAGTCTGTTCTTCACAAGGCAGTGTTCTAAGCAAAGGATCCTCATCTGCTTTTAGACATTCAAACCTCATTTCATCCACTGTACTGTTTTCAAAGGCATAAGGATACAGAACCTCTCAGTGAAATTAGCAGATGTATTTAACTTGGAGAGGAACACCTTCTAGCCAAGTTTGGCTAGACTTTGCTTTAAAAAACCTGCTTGGAAAACCCAAGCTTATAGAGCCAATTAGTTATTGGTTTTCTAAAAAGTAGTCCACTAATGAAGCGTGTAGAGATGATAAAACTCAATTATTTAGCCTTTTACATAAACGCAAAACACTTGACATGACTCTGCTCCTCGTGATGCATCAAAGGCAGCCCTGCTGCCTCGCTCTGACAAAGAGATAAATGAAAACAGAAGCTGTCTTGGGACTCCAACACTAAATGCTGCTTTTCTGCTCCTCCTGCCTTAAAAGGAGTGTCCAATAGCAATCACAAGCAAGCGTTCCGAAGGGGATCTGTGACAAATGCTCTGCTGTACAAAAACATCAGAGCCAACGTGCTGGGCTGGCAAGAAATCATCTACTTCACTCGCTTTTGTGGGGCCGGGGCCAGAAGCCAGATGTTCCTAAACGCCTGCCTGGAGCACAACATAATCCAGCCTCAACTCCGAACGGTCCCCTTGGGGTCACTCTAATAGAAAGCGCCAATAGCTCACGGGTACCCCTTAGCTACGACAGATTGGTTACTGCCCTAAGAAAGGCAGGCTGTTTTTAAAGATACCTTGCCGGAAACACGTGCATTGGATCTCTGCGCTGGACTGAATCAAATCAATCCTTTTTTCCTGTATCTACAGCATTAGAAGAACAAAAAAAGGGCACAGGATGGGAGGGAAGTCATGGCCCAGATGCAGCTCCCTGCTTGCAAAAGGAGCTCTCACACGCCAGCAGGGATGCACTCCACACTCGCTTTTCAGAGAGTCTGAGCTCTCTGCTCCTCGATTTCTCCCGCTCCTTTAAGATTTAGAGTAACTCCCGGTTCTGTCTCCCGTTTTTCCGGGGTGTGAAGTGGTCCCCAGCAGATGGGAGCCGACATTTCCCCGCGACACAGCACCCTCACCCCGTGAGCTGAGCCAGGCGCCCAGCGCCCCGGCGTGTCCGCGCTCCGGGGGCGTCCCCGCCGTGCAAAAGCCCCGAGACCGGTCCTGCAGCCAGGAACTCGAAGGCAAACAGCGCCGGTCGGGCAACACCAGCCAGCGCCACGAACGACAGTCTCACCGGCTCCCGGCAGCCGCGCGGCGGCGGTGGGCCCCGGGGCGGCGGAGCCGGCGGGAGCGCGGAGAGCCGCGCACGCTCCGCCTTTCTGCTCCCTCGGAGGTGGCAGCGATGCTTAAAGGCTGCCTCGGGGCGTCCGGGGCGACGTCGAAGGAAGCAGTCTTGCTGCCCTGCCTCCCAGCGCCCCGGGACACGGCTCATCCGGCCCCGGGACGGCGACCGGGTACCGCCGGGGCGCCGCCGACTGCAGCCTCCTAGCCAGTAGGGGCTGGATCCTCCCTCCTCTAGCCCGCTGGGCTACTCGGGAAGCCCTGCCGCGGAGCAGAGCCCGCGGGCGCCGGGGCTGTGGCGAGGGCAGAGGCCGGCGGATCGTCGCCCGTCTGCGTTCCCGGGGCCGGGCCGGGCGCCGCTGGCCGCTTCTTACCTCGTCCCAGGAGCGAAGACGCCAGCGTCAGGAGCAGGAGCGGCCGCAGCGGCCGGGTCCCGCGGAGGTTGTCCATCGACCGTCGCTGCCGCTGCTGCTGATCAGTTATCCGGCCGCCTGAGAGCGGCTGGGCAGGGGCTCGCGGGATCCCCCGACTCGGTGGGCTTCACAGAGCTTGAATCCAGTGCCTGCCCTTGGGGATGGTGCCGCCCACGAGTGCTTCGCAGAACGCGGGGCTCGCAGGCTGGGAGCCCGTGCTGCTGATACCCCTACCTACCGCTTCTCCCAACACCCCCGCAGCCGCTGCGAAAGGGAGCGCGGAGAACTTCACAGGCATCCAGCGTGGACCTAAGGCCGGCGGGACTGATGCTGCGGAGGAGAAATGCAGCGACTTCTCTCGGTGCCAAGCAGCAGAGAGCCGCAAACAAAGGCAAAGCAAAGCAAAACAAACCACCACCTAACAGGGAAGGAGAGGTTTAACCTCTAGAGGGGAGAATTTTCAACCGCAGTCCTGGGGCTTTCCGTGAATTTTTGCCAACAGAACCTTTGTCAAGAAAAACTAAAACGGGATTTTAAAAAGGAGAACGCTTACACAATCTTTCGGGGACATTCACTGAAGGAAGAATAAAGTCACATCTTCCTTCCCTCTCCTCTTGGAAAGTCAGGATAAGAATTTCAACCCAAAGGCAGCATTCAGCTCTGCTTTATCTCCTCCCTCCCTCCCTCCTTTGCTTTTTTTAAACATCCTTTTATCTTACTTAAACAGGAACACAAACACTGATAGCAGTCAAAGGAAGAGCTCGAGTTGAAGGCACCCAGTTGGTTAGGCTGTTGCCAAGATCTTGAAGATAACGTGGGGGCTAATATCTGTAGACAAATGTGCGTGGAAACAAAGGGCGAGTTCATCACCCCTCTACACTTTGCCCTTGGATTTACTCAGACGAGCAGCTGGAATTCAGAGGGTGTTTACTTGGTAGCTGTGCTGCACAGGACGGATGGGACCAGTCCTCTCATAAGTCCGCAATAGTGCAGCTCTCCTCCAAAGGTCCAACTGGACTTTTGTTGAAGGCAGGCAGAGTTGTAAGTGTGTGCTCATGCTTCATTCTGCACCAGGCTGCTTGATCTTTTGTTCTCTGATACAAGAACATGAAGGTTTCCATACTAAGACCCAGCTGTTGTGCCTCCCAGCTCCCCTGTTTTACTGCAGCTTCCAAATCCTAATACTTTTCCTCCACCTATCTGTCTCATAAACTGAGCAAAAAGGAGGGAAAGGAAATGGCTGCTACTGTCCTTGTTTTCCAAAAAAGAAATGTTGCAAGGAAGAAAATAGATTCCCCTAGAAATTAAATCTAGCTGTCATTGCTAAAGGGAAACTCTTGGAGGCCTGTGATGAAAAATTGAGCTCCATATTTGGTCCTGCTATAAAACTCTGCCCCACTAAAGATGGCTAAAGAGGCCCTTTTTCCATCTTAATAGGAAATTGGCAAATCTCTGGCTGTGGGAGTATAAAGCACCAGCTCGGCTTAGCTCCAGGTGCTCATATGTGCCCAGGACAATGGGCATTCCATGGCTTCCCTGCAGAAAACACTGCATCTTGTTCAAAGCTGACCAGTAAAGACCCGTGTCCAAAACACATGTGGAAACAACGGTGTCACACAATTGTTTCCACACTGGCAGCCTGGGAAACGTCACATTTTTAGCACCCTATGTTGGCAATGTGTTTCTAAGTTTTGCGGGCACCATTCTGACTGCCTTGTCCTCCTCAGCAGTACCAGCAGCTTTTTGGTTGAACGCGTCTGTTACAGGAAACACTTCTCAGAGAGCTCGGAGACAGATGCATACAGTCCTTCGTTATGCTTTTGGAATCATTAATGGCATTTTGAGACTATGTGTTGCTTATTTTGAGCTTCTCTCATCAGTTTAGTTTTTAATAGCTCTTTGGGCTTGTATTCATGTTGAAGTTCCTGTCACTATACACTCAGTGCTTGCCGCATCATCAGTGACCGTCACAGTATCTTAGGGTAGTGTAGCTTGTGGACATGCATGTTAGAGATTATCTTGGAATAAAACCTCACCTTTGTCCCCTGCACCACCATCTTCATTATCAAACCCCAAATTACTGACTACACCAAAGGGATACTAGCCTGAGTCATGCCAGGCCCTAAAAGAAGCAAAGGAAGGTGAGATGTCTGAGCACATCTTCTGTTCCCTAGTGCACACAAAACTGTGCCTTCTTGGCTAGGAGCCTGCCGGCCTTTATGCACCCGGTTTACAATAGTATCTTGAAGACAGTCGGGCAGGTAAGCTAGCTCAAGACTTCTTTCAGAACAATGACAACGTGCCATGGAATGTGTAGCCACTCCAATTGTGGGCTGCTCTCTGTAGCAATAGGATTATCTTTATGTATTAAACAGTACCCATGTAGGAAAGACTTGTGGGCGCAGACGCTTGTCTCCAGACCAGGCTTATCTACCCAGGCTCAGCGCTCTGAAAACCTAAAGACTGCTGGAAGGGGCTTGTCTTACTCTATAGATCTTTTCTAGTCCTTTCACTGCTAGATCAGTCTCAGAATACGTTTTTCCTCTTTGCATGGATCAGCTAAATATTGCAGAGTGGGACTCATGGCCCCAAGCCCTTTCCAATAACAACACTTGTAGACATTTTGTGTTTTTAACCATTTTGGCATTTGGATCCATTTTCCAAGTGCTGCTTACACTGTCTTTTCTTTCCTGTTTGATTAAGAAGTGTGTATGTAGCTCTCCTGGACACCGACTGGTCGTCTATTAATATCTGTAGGGTCTGCTTCTAAGGCAAGAAGGAGTTTATTGGGGCATAAAGGAATGCTTTGATGAGTCATTTCCTTTGTGGTATTACTTGTAGGCTTCCCGAATAACTCAATCTGACATTCATGGGGCATTTCCTGCCTCTCCTTCTAGAGATGCAGTCTCCTGCTCGCTCAGATCTTTGCCTTCCCAAGGAATTTCTTTTCCCCTTCTAGACTTTTGTGTCACTAGAGGCAGAACTAGTCTTGTGTGTGGATAGGGAAGGCATTTTCCAGAACCCAGGAGGGCTAAGCTCCCTTTGGATGAGCTAGAGAGCAGTAAGAGTTGTGCACACATGGGCTGGAGGGAACAATGGCAACTGCCTTAAACGCGGTTCTGAGGCCTCCACAATCCAACATCAGAAGGTATCAGTCATTATTTTAGCTGCAGTATTTCAGAGGGTGACTGAAATTTGTTGATCAGCATCTATACCGATGGTTAGTTTCACTTTTCAAGCAAAAGTCAAAGCTCATTGTAAAGGGTGGAGAAAAGCCTTCGATGGAGTAAATGGATATTGTGGCAAAAAGCTGTTTCCCTTCATGCCAGCTCTGACAAACCCAAGCCCCATCCTGTCAAACACAATCATACGTAAGTACGTGACCAAATGCCTTTCTAAAGTAGACAATATGCAAGAGAAGATGAAGTTTTAGGCTTGAACAAATAAGATGCCAGTGCTACTCGGTGCTATTATCAGTTTATGAATTCAAGATACTATTTTAAAATGGTTTAGCATAAGTTTATGAAAGAAAAGCACCATGCTCCCCATCTTCAGCAGTCCCAGCCTGTCAGAAAACCTCAATCTTGCCAGCAGAAATTGCATTTAAACTCAGTGTATTGTAAGCAGTGAGCAGAAAGGATATGAGCACTGAGAAAGCTCTACCAGAAAATCATGCAGACTGTGTTTCTTCCTTTCCCTCAGCCTGATAGACGGCCTCTGTTTTCTTGCCCCAGTTTGCCTAACAGGTTCCCAAACATTATTTACTTATGCAGCACATCTTTTAGACTTTATAGCCTCAGGCTGTAATACCTTTGTCCCAGGAAGCCAACCCCATCCTTGGTGGCCTGATTCTACAAACACAATGCACAGGAGTCCCACCTGCACAGTACTCACACGATCCTGAGCAGTGGCTGTGGGAGAGTGCCTTGACACAAGTTCATTGAAAAGCTACTGTTCTGTAGTGAACTGCTTGGAAAAAAATTTGATAAACTTACCCTATTTTCTACAGAAGCTGGATGACATCTGCCTAGCTGGTGTCAAGCTGGGGGACTGGTTCTGACCTGGAAGAGCACCTAGATCAGAATGTCTTTGGACAGATGCAAAAGGAAAAACAAACAGATTATCCCCATTAGGTAAATCTCACGGGTTACGCTGTTCCCCTGCAGTATGAACCCTGCAGCATGCAGGTCCCAGGTCAGAGTTTTTCATTACTCCACAGCCTATGCAGATGAGGAGGCTGACTTTGGAGAGGAGGTCTAATATACTTTAAATTTGCATTAAATTGAGCGTTCTCCTGTGAGAGGCTACTCCTTTCTTAGCTCCTGGTTGATCTCTGAAAGCAGAGTGAACAGCAGAATTTACGTTCCATCTGAACAAACCCCAGTTAACCTCTTCTCAAAGTTCTTTTTCTGTTTCAAGAGGACTCCTGGTCAAAGTTTTGAACCTTTGTCAAAATACCAATCGCTGTGAAATCAGTTTTTCATGCGTCAAGGTAAAAAACACCGCATTGTTCTGTGATGCTTAAAACCATTCCAACGCTGCTTGTAAAATCATATCTAGGACTTGGATTTAAAGTTCTTTCTGTTATTACATTTCCTGTCTCAGTTTTTTTTCCGAGTCAAAATTTCTTCTACCTTCTGCTTCCAATGAAAGACAATCTGGTCCCAGATGTCAGTAATTGGGAACAGATTAGCAGAGAGAATTCAACAGAGATGCCTGAAGTCGCAGTTTGTCGTATGGGACCTGACAGCAGCCTGTTTCACTGGGGTTTTTCATTTCGTGTGTGTGACAGAAGCTTTAACTGGTACCGTGCAAAACAGAGATGTTTAAGGAGGGAAGTTGCATTAAAGCACTAAGTGCAGTGAGTGTCTGCAATATACATTTTCCATATAAGCATCACATTTCCAGCCACAAGTTCGGCACAACCACACTTCAAAAAATGATTCCATTAACCAAAATAATTCTCACCTGTCTCCAGTGAGAACAGACCAGCCCCACTCTCATTGCAACCTCCTTTTAGGTAGTTGTGGAGAGCAATAAGGTCTCCCCTCAGCCTCCTCTTCCCCAGTCTAAACAGCCCCAGCTCCCTCAGTCACTCCTCACAGGGGATGTTTTCCAGACCCTTCACCAGCCTTGTTCTGGAGCAATTTATGGTCTTTGGGCTGAGCAGTTCTATCCTGGGCCAGCGATGCTTCCACAGGACAGCCTTTCATTTCAGTGCCCGTGGAATGATGCTCTCCTGGATTCTCATCCTCTCCATTGCTTTCTGGGTCAGTGGGGCTGTCTGTTATAGCTGATGCTTTTTTACCCCTTGGTAACAGAGACAGTTGAACAGGTGTCAGTGGAGGGGGTGTAGTTGAGGCTTTTTTAGGATGTGGACATCTGGACACACTAGGGTTTGTAGTGCACTGGGTCATGTTCTGCTTTAGAATCATAGAATCATTACAGATTGGAAGGGACCTTGAATGATCATCTAGTCCAATCCCCCTGACACTGCAGGATCACCTAAACCAAGTCAAACAGGAACACATCCAGGTGGGCCTTGAACATCTCCAGTGAAGGAAACTCCACAACCCCCCTGGGCAGCCTGTTCCAGTGCTCCGTCACCCTCACCGTGAAGAAGTTCCTTCTCAGGTTGATGTGGAACCTCCTATGTTCCAGCTTACAACCATTGCCCCTCGTCCTATCACTACATGACACTGAGAACAGCCCAGTTCCATCCTCCCAACACCCACCCCTCAAATATTTGTAGACATTAATGAGGTCACCCCTCAGTCTCCTCTTCTCCAAGCTAAAGAGACCCAGCTCCCTCAACCTCTCCTCATAAGGGAGGTGTTCCACCTCTCTTATCATCTTTGTTGCCCTACGCTGAACTCTCTCCAGCAGCTCCACATCCCTCTTGAACTGAGGAGCCCAGAACTGGACACAATACTCCAGGTGTGGTCTCACCAGGGCAGAGTAGAGGGGGAGAAGAACCTCTCTTGATCTGCTAACCACCCCTCTTCTAATCCACCCCAGGATGCTGTTGGCCCTCTTGGCCACAAGAGCACATTGCTGGCTCATAGTCATCTTGTTGTCCACCAGGACCCCCAAGTCCCTTTCCCCTACACTACACTCCAACAGGTCAGTCCCCAGCCTATACTGGTACCTGGGGTTGTTCTTGCCCAGATGCAAGACTCTGCACTTACTCTTGTTATAGCTCATTAGATTTTTCTCTGCCCAGCTCTCCAGCCTGTCCAGATCTCGCTGAATGGCAGCACAGTCTGCTGGGGTGTCGGCGACACCACCCAGCTTTGTGTCATCAGCAAACTTGCTGACAGTGCATGCCAATCCCTCATCCAAGTCATCAATGAATAGATTGAACAGGACCGGTCCCAGCACCGATCCCTGGGGCACTCCACTAGATACAGGCCTCCAACTAGACTCTGTCCCATTGACCACCACTCTCTGACTTCTACCCTGTAGCCAGTTTACAATCCACCTCACTACCCGAAAATCTAGGCCACACTGCCTCAGTTTGGCTGCACGGATGCTGTGAGAGACCGGGTCAAATGCCTTTCTTAAGTCAAGATAGATGACCTCCACGGCTCTGCCATCATCCATCCACCTGGTTACACCCTCATAAAAGGCTATCAGGTTGGTCAAGCATGACTTTCCCTTTGTGAAGCCATGCTGACTATCCCTAATGACCCTCCTGTCCTTGATGTGCCTGGAGACAGCCTCTAGTACAAATTGTTCCATCACCTTTCCTGGGATGGAGGTGAGGCTGACCGGTCTATAGTTACCTGGGTCTTCCTTCTTTCCCTTTTTAAAGATTGGGGTAACATTTGCTATTTTCCAGTCCCCAGGCACCTCTCCTGTTCCCCAGGACCTACCAAAGATGATGGAGAGTGGCCTAGCAATGACTTCCGCCATCTCCCTTAGTACACGCGGGTTTAGAAGCTGAGTAGAACCTGTCAGTTTGTGTGTTTTCTGCAGAAAACTTTGGCTTTAGAAAGTTGAAAAGTAAAGTGTCTGCCGCCCACTCTGTTCTCTTCTTCCCCCTCAGCGACTTCTGCTTTCTTCAGTTCTCTCCATCTTGGTGTCTGTTGGGAGCTGTGTCGCTGCCGCTGAGAGAATGTCATCACTCGTCAATTTTGAGAAAAGTTTTGGTGAGTGGGAAGATTCGCCTGGACCTGGAGAGATTCTGTGACTTCTGAATCATGAAGATTTATAAGAATTGAGACTGAAGTCAGACAACCACTGTGATTTGAGAGAGAAGCAGGAACAGTCTGTATTGGACATTCTCGATCTTTTTCACCTCAGTTCAGTGCAGGAGCAATGTGACAAAACTCCGTGTGTTTGTGTCTGTATCTTGTGTGGGGTTTTCTCTGATGTGTGGTGGGGGCAGTGAATGAAAATGTCTTGGTGCCTTTCTTCTCCCAATGGAGTCAGTTGTTTCCTGCCTGCAGATCTGTCAGTGGCTTTGTTAAACCTCCCTTTGTGTCCGACGCTTCAGCTAAAAGCTCTTGGTTGAAATACGGTCGGGGTCTCTGACTCTGGAAGTCTGAGAGCAGTGCAGCTCAGAGTTCCACAAATTCCTTTGGTGACTAGGATTATGGGCTGTAGCATCTCTGTGGAAATGGCATCAGTCTTACAAGCAGAGGGTCCTCAGTTTGAACCCCACCCGGCTAAAGTTCACACTGCCAAAGTAAGATCCTGTTCAAGGTTGTGTTCAAGGGGATTTATCAGACTTTTTCCTACATACAATGGAACTAAACACGTAAGCTCTGGCATGCTCCAAATGACAGGATTTTGTAAACCTTATTACATGCACTCAGCAGTCTCACAGTAGTCATTAAAACTGCTGCTAATGGAGATAAAGACAGTGGAGTTTTTCAGTGCTTTGTATCTGATTATTGTAGAGGGCAGGAGTCAGGCCCATTGAAGTTTGGCAAAATTCCCCTTGCTTTGCAGGCAACAAGAACACATCCAAGTTAGGTGAAACATTTTTCACTTTAGGCACACTTTCTCCTTCAAATGAAAGCTGGAAGGCCGTTGGTGCGGACGAACACACTAATTGATTACGTATTTACTATTCAAAGTTGGAATCTCACGGAATCATTAAGGTTGGAAAGGACCTCTAAGATTATCAAGTCCAACCTGCAACCCAATACCTCCATGACCACTAGACCATATCCCAAAGTGCCACATCTACTCAGTTTCTGAACACCTCCAGGGCTGGAGACTCCACCACTGCCGTGGGCAGCCTGTTCCAATGTCTGACCACTCTTTTGCTAAAGACAGTTTTGTATTTCCAAGGTGACCTTTCCCTGGTGCCTTGTTTAGGCCTGTTTAGCCTGGTGTATTTTTTTCTAACAGTAGCCATAAGTGGGTACTTGGTGGATAAGAGCAACAGAGATAAAACAGACTTGACTCTCCCTTCCATAGTTCCAGTCTGCAGTTACATTCAGGTCATGCATTTCCTGGGTTTAATGGATTTCTTCTGTTTGTTTTGGCAAGCAGTTCCATGGGGCTGCTCTCCTTTCATAAATAACTGTATTTGTTTTGAAATTGGCTTAGCCAGCTTCATTGGATGGTCCTTAGCTTTCTATGAGATGAGACAGTGAACAGCTGATCTGCACCAGCGGTCCCTGTGAAAGCTAGGATTCTGCAGCCCTCTGCAGCACCCCTTCCAAAGTTAAAAATGCCCAGCCTGCTAATCCATGCCTTCCATAGAATCTCCATACCTTCACCACCTTTTTTGCCTTCCCTGAATTTTTTTTTCCTTTCTGATATCAAAACATGGCAGAACTATTTACAAGCATGGTGGCAGAATCGTGTGGCAGAACGGCGTTCTCCATTTCATTTTCAGACCTGCAAATGCCTAACAGCTGCTTTGGGGTTTGTGACTGTCACTGAACACAAGGATTGTAGCCTCAGAATCTTGGTCTTGAGTGGTAGCAGCCAGTTCAATTCTCCATCTGACTGTAGAGCTGTTTTCATCACATGTATGATTTTGGATCTACCTACGCTGCATTTCAATTGCTAGTTTATTGCTCAGTCACTCATGTTTGCCAGTTCTCCAGTCTTCTTTTCTTCTTTCTATCCTGAATCAACTAGTGTCTTCCACAAGCTTTTGATCTCAATGTTCATCTCTGCTTCCAGGTTATGAATATGCAGAGTAGATCTTCCAGCATAGACTGCTGAAGAACTTTGCACACGACAACTGCGCAGTGCCCAACTCAATTTTCACACTTGCGCTAATTAGCTGATATTTTAGTCAGTTTCTTTAATTATGGATTTGGTTTTAAAATAACTGCATAAACTAAGGTCGCGTTTTTAAGTGGTATCCACAGCCAATATTTCACAGCCATGAACTCTCGAAAGATCAATCTAATTGGAACTACTGTCTTTTTCTACTCTCTGCAGGAAGGCCTCTCTCCTAGAACTGAGTAGGTTTTGGAACCCTAAACTCTTCCCAGAAGGGATTAAAACTTACTGGGTTTGCATAGACTTTTACTCTGTCAGAGTTATTTTTTTCCTCAACGAATAGCTGTTCCATTTATTGCAGTATTCCTTCATTTAACCTTTTCTTTGTGTATTTCTTTAATTTTAATTTACTCCCCCCCTTTTTTGCTTTTTATTTTCTCTGTTCAATACCTTCTGAGACTAATTTAATAACATGGAAGAACAAAAGAAAGCCATGAGAAACAAACCTTTGTAAACTAACAACCTGTTTTACTCGTATATGACTTCAGAAATGGGTTATGTCTTACTTGCCTTGATAGTTATTCTGTTATACCGTCCAGAGGTTGTGCTCGACAGTGGCACAGTGTGCAGCTGACATGCAGATGTTCCTTCTTTGCTCCACTGAATGTGATCCTCAGATTAGAAGATGCTTAGATACAGAGATGAACATTTTAAATATTTTTTAAAAATTTGCTTCATGCAGCTGCTGTTTCTTTTCTCATTCAATCTTCCACTTCCTTTATTGCTTTCTCCTCATCATTTTTCCTGAGCACTAGGTAAATATTAAGACAAGTCACACTGAAATACAAACACTTGGTTCCTGATGGTTTTTTTCCTGTCATTATTTCAAGCAGATGTTTAAAAATATCCAGACTCCAGTTGAAGAGTTTCCTGTGGCTGTAGAACGGAAGATTTTTTTTCTCCCAAGTATTTTGCTTGGCAGTGAATACAGCTGCAGGCTTTTGTTCAACTAGACCTTTAATGAATCCTTCTCTGTTACCTGAACTCAGACTTATGGTAACTTCTCACTGAGATCTTTCCTCTACAGTTAAATGTGACTGAAATCGGCTAAGGAGTGCCAACTTACTTGGCAAGTCATGCAGATACGATGACACACATTGTAGATGTATGCACTTTCCCCACAAAAGCTAGAGCACCACAGCATTTGGCCGCGCCCGTTGGTTAGGAGGAGTAAGGTTGTCCCTCTGCCCCATTCTTTTTCTCTGTCCTTACTGGGTCCCAGCTACAGACACATTTACATCACAGAATCATACAGCATTAGAGATTGGATGGGACCCTTTCTTTTTAAGAGGCAAGAACTTAAACCACAGAATTATAGAATGGTTGTGGTTGGACGTGACCTCTGGAGGTTCCCTAATCAAAGCAGCACCACATAGTGCTTGTTGTCTGTGATCACATCCAGACAGCTTTTGAATTATTTCCAAGGATGGACACTCAACAATAGCTGTTTTGGACAAGGTGCTCCAGTGTTCTGTCATCTTCATGGGAATGTCTCCCATTCTAAATAGAAACGGACAGCCCCGTGCAAAAATGGCAACATACACTGCTTGTCATGAGAGATAACATTTAGGGGAACACAGGCAAACTACAACTGAAAATGCACAATGGCAATCCAGGAAACCATCCCAAGAAAACGCGCTCATTCCACTTCGTATCGATTTGTACATTTGTATCTCGTATCAGGGATACCAGCCTCAATTTGAAAGTTCTGACTTATTCTCTGTAAAATGCAGAAGCTAACTCTAGACATGCAAACTCAATACCATCATATTCATTGATAAAGCTATAAGCACTCAGCACAAAACAGGACACCAAAAGCACCAATATTAACTTCAATGAGGTGGAACCAAAACTCCCAGTATCTCTTCAACGTACGTCTCCTTCAAGGTTCCAAAGACATCGATGTAATCAGGGCAGTAAACATGTACATTAATGCAACAGAACAACTATTACATGTGTTACACAGGTACTTTTCTACACATTGAAGGAACTCTACCTGAAACATACAAAGATGGCTACACTTCCCATGGAAATGAAGATGAAAAAGACTTCTGTGCTGTCTAATGTGTGCACAATTTACTCAGGGCCTGTGGTTTTAGCATTCCAGTTTTCTCTTTGTCTTGCACAGAATCCTCATTCAGATCAGAGCATGAAAGTGCTGAGTAAAATGTTTTAGTCAGATGGTCACAACGTGATCATTTTGTGCATCTCGGCCTCATGTTTTAGCATTTAAAAACTATTAACGTGGCTCCATCCTAAAGATAAACAACACTTTCTAGACACAACAACAACTTTTGTTTGCACAAGTGCTCTTTACTGAATCTGAGCAGCCTTTGAAAAACATATGTTCCTTATTTAATGCTACTTGCCAAGACTGAGAGCACCACTCGGGCTGCAAGCTTAGGGACATTGCTAAAGAATGAAACTATTCTCACATCTACTTAAAACAACCCTGAACGCTAGATAATGTTTAAAAAAGGCAATCTTCATTGTTTTTTCTACTTTTACAGAAGTCAAACAGGCCATGCAGAAGATAGGGCTTGTAATTCCTTGTTTCCTCTATGCATCACAGAATCACAAAATCACAGAATCACTCTGGTTGGAAAAGACCCTGCTGTTATTACCTGGTTCAAAACAGTCATCAGTCATATCAGCCTGATCCGACAGGGCCACTCTTTCAGCTGAGCAAACAGAGCTGCTTGAGAAGAGTCCCCTCTCAAGGAATGCTTTCTTCAAACATCTCAAATCCTCCCAGTAATACTTACCTTGCAAACAATGCATTCTTCATGACTTTCATGACTTTCATGAAGAGTGTGTGACAAGAACGTGTCACTAGGATTTGCCTCAGGTTTCTTCAAAAATCTTTCCTAATCAGCTCGGTGTAGTAATCTTCAACCCGTTGCACCAGAAATCAAAGTTATCACTTATTCTGACATAAAGAACAACCAGCAGACTCCATGCCGGTATGGCCAGGATGTTTTTACCCCAAATTCACATGCCAGGTTTTGACAAGCTACACGTATTATTTTAAGACCTATTCTTGTAAATGGCCTCTCTGGTTTTGTTCACTATCTTAGAGGTCTTGGATGACTCTCTCATCTCCCTTTCATGCTTTCTTCTGTTTTGGATCACTAAATCTTTTTCTAGTCCTCTGTGTGCCACCTCTTTCCTTTCTGGATTTACGTTTGTGTTCATCAGCCACTTCTCTTGTGCAGTTAGCGTCTTACATTACTTCTCCCTATTTTCTTCCCAGGTGTTTCACTTGCCCATTCTTCAGAGATCATTGAGTGTCTCTTCATTCTACAACCATGAAAACAGGAAGCAAACTGATTCCCTGAATTCAGAAGCTGAGTTTTAATCCCTGGTTTTGTTTGGAGCATACCTGCTTTTTCCCTGCTCGTTTAGTAACATCTGTAGACTCTCCCTACACTCCGTTAGAGGCACAGCATCCTTAAATTTGCTCTGTTTTTTGTAGTGAGCGACAGCGTGTGTAGGAATGCTTTCTCCCTTACTTTTCCCCACTTGCTTCCCATTTTGCTGTCCTACCTCCTTGCTATAATCACCTTGGTAATGACTGAAATCTTAGCTACTTATTCCTACTGTTGAGGAAATAAAAGCTGTGTTTCTGCGCAACTTGTCCTCTTTGCTCGCCTCTGTGTCTAGCTGCTTTTGAAAACTAAATAAAACAAAACATTCACCCCCCAAAAAACCCAAACCAACACCTTCCTGCCCCGGTCACGCGTCTCCCTTTCCAGAGCTCTCTCGCGGTGGTGCATTGCTTGAACTCCACCCGTGTGAGGCAGCACTCACCTGTGACCAAGCCGCGCACGGCAGCGTTAGATTGTACACTGCGATTCCCTCCCGGAAATCAACTTCTAAAAACACGGCTAATGTGAACAGTAGCGTTAAACGCAAGACACACTAGTTGAATAATCTACTACCGAGCCTACTAGTACTCTGTAGGGAAACAAGTTTAAACAATTATCACTATGTTTCTCTCTGCTTAGAACAGAAGCAGCCTGGCAGCTCTTCAGATTGAGCACACTTTTTGAACAGGGAGGGAACAGACACAAACCATTACACCAGGGATTGCTCAACTGAAGATTTTAATACATCTACATACTTCTGTGTGTTTCAGGTTGATGTATCCAGGATGTCAGCGGCTGGTTGTATTGAACTGTGCATAATACTGGTCTGTTGGAACATTTGAATATGCTTCTTCTTTAAGATAAATATTCCTAGCAACGAATAAAAAAAATGCAGTTAGTAAATGTTTTCTTACTACACAGAAGTCACCTGAGAAATGTACAGAAGACGCTGACAAATGCTCATGAAAGACAGAACTATTAGAAATGGAACTTGATGAGATGTTCTGCCATATTTCAACAGAGCAACATTTTTTTTCCATTGTAAAATAACATTCCAAAAATCTCAAAGTGAAAAACTTTGACATACATACAAATTTTTGCTTTCGTAACAGGAAAGCATCAGGGCCTGGAAACTCTATGTGCATGCATGATGAAAACACTCAAAGAAAAAAAGATTGCAAGAACAGAACACCAAATCACGTGATCTGATTCTTTTTCTTCATACACTAACTTCCTCCTTTCCCGTTAGAGAAGACTGAAGACCTGTCTCCCAAGACCTGTCCAGTGGTTAGCCAGAAGGTCATCTAGTTTTGTCACACATCATGGAAAAATTCCATTTGTGCCATTATCTTAAGCCTGAGCTACCTGAAACTGGATGTTCTGCTGACACCCACCCTTTTTCTGTTTCAGAAAACAGAAGAAAATTGAAGAAATATGTCCCATTTTACACTTGACGATGTAATTACCTGCTTAGTTTATTGCATTTATTCTCTGTGTTGCTATCTATATCAACCACCTCCAGTGAGTAGGATGCTTTTAAGAATGCCAGCTACCACTCTTGCGGTACTTACTTGGATTTCTGCTCCTGAGATAGCTCTGCATTTATGTTATCTAAAGCTCTGTCATTGCTGATGTCGCTCTATAATCAACTGTGCTCTTGCAGCCTGTATCCTTTGCCTGTCCCATTCAGCATCTCTTTGACGTTCTTCCTCTTTTCGTCTCTGCAGGAGTTACCAAAAAAAAAAAAGAAAGCTTCATTTTGTCTTTGTTTAAAGACAAAACTAGCTGTATGAAGTCTGATTGGTAAATTCATCCAGACAAACTTAATTGTCCTTACTGACGATCAGGGGTAGCACGTGAAAAAGGGAGAAAAGGCAAGCTCCTTCAAACTAGGTAGGAGACCATGCATTAGGGCAAAGATACTGCAGATGAAAAGACCATCCTTTTCCAGGGAGCAAGACAGACTCGTACTTTTCGTCTGGCAGATATAAATTCATCAGTAGATTACTAATTCTCTCTGATGTGTTAGCTCTTTCAAGACAGACTTTTCTGAAGTTCTTAGCGGCACAACTTGTAACTTCTTAAGGCCAGAAGTCACAGATACCAGTAGGGTTTATAATACGGCTAATTCAGAGCCACAACACCAGATGAGTAGACACAAATTGTTCTTCCCTCTGCTACTGTCACTTCACAAGTGACTGTAATGATGTCACTTCTTCAGTTCTTGTCTGACAAGACATTGAACTGGTTAATGAAACCACACCTGCAGAACACCTCACTGTTCTTGGTGGAGCTCATTTGCTGCCAGCTAAACTGCTTAAATGGGTTCCTTTTAGGATCACAGAAGAGAGAGGAGAACAACAATTCTATCTAGCGGTAGATAAATGTAGTGTAGCGTACAGTAAGGATTGACCAGCTAACATTACGGATCCAGCCTCTGCACTGAATGGGGTTAGTAGTTTCCTACTTCAGAATATCCAGGCCTGCACACTCACAACTACATATAAGGGGTAGGTTTCAGAATTTTTACTCCCTCCTTCCAAACATCTTTAAAGCAGCAATGATTATCAATATTTAGAATCATAGAATCATAGAATCATTAAGGATCGGAAGGGACCTTGAAAGATCATCTATTCCAATCCCCCTGACACAGCAGGATCACCTAGACCAAGTCACACAGGAACCCGTCCAGTCGGGTCTTGAATATCTCCAGTGAAGGAGACTCCACAACCCCCCTGGGCAGCCTATTCCAGTGCTCCGTCACCCTCACCGTGAAGAAGTTCCTTCTCAGGCTGATGTGGAACCTCCTATGTTCCAGCTTACAACCGTTGCCCCTTGTCCTATCACTACATGACACCGAGAACAGCCCAGTGCCATCCTCCTGACACCCACCCCTCAAATATTTGTAGACATGAATGAGGTCACCCCTCAGTCTCCTCTTCTCCAAGCTAAAGAGACCCAGCTCCCTCAACCTCTCCTCATAAGGGAGGTGTTCCACCTCTCTTATCATCTTTGTTGCCCTACGCTGAACTCTCTCCAGCAGCTCCACATCCCTCTTGAACTGAGGAGCCCAGAACTGGACACAATACTCCAGGTGTGGTCTCACCAGGGCAGAGTAGAGGGGGAGAAGAACCTCTCTTGATCTGCTAACCACCCCTCTTCTAATCCACCCCAGGATGCTGTTGGCCCTCTTGGCCACAAGAGCACATTGCTGGCTCATAGTCATCTTGTTGTCCACCAGGACCCCCAAGTCCCTTTCCCCTACACTACACTCCAACAGGTCAGTCCCCAGCCTATACTGGTACCTAGGGTTGTTCTTGCCCAGATGCAAGACTCTGCACTTACTCTTGTTATAGCTCATTAGATTCTTCTCTGCCCAGCTCTCCAGCCTGTCCAGATCTCGCTGAATGGCAGCACAGTCTGCTGGGGTGTCGGCGACACCACCCAGCTTTGTGTCATCAGCAAACTTGCTGACAGTGCATGCCAATCCCTCATCCAAGTCATCAATGAATAGATTGAACAGGACCGGTCCCAGCACCGATCCCTGGGGCACTCCACTAGATACAGGCCTCCAACTAGACTCTGTCCCATTGACCACCACTCTCTGACTTCTACCCTGTAGCCAGTTTACAATCCACCTCACTACCCGAAAATCTAGGCCACACTGCCTCAGTTTGTCTGCGAGGATGGTGTGAGAGACCGTGTCAAATGCCTTTCTTAAGTGGAGCACCTCCCTTATGAGGAGAGGTTGAGGGAGCTGGGTCTCTTTAGCTTGGAGAAGAGGAGACTGAGGGGTGACCTCATTCATGTCTACAAATATTTGAGGGGTGGGTGTCAGGAGGATGGCACTGGGCTGTTCTCGGTGTCATGTAGTGATAGGACAAGGGGCAATGGTTGTAAGCTGGAACATAGGAGGTTCCACATCAACCTGAGAAGGAACTTCCTCACAGTGAGGGTGACGGAGCACTGGAACAGGCTGCCCAGGGGGGTTGTGGAGTCTCCTTCTCTGGAGATGTTCAAGACCCGACTGGACAGGTTCCTGTGTGACTTGGTTTAGGTGATCCTGCTGTTGCAGGCGGATTGGACTAGATGATCTTTCGAGGTCCCTTCCAATCCGTAATGATTCTATGATTCTATGATTCTATGATTCTAAGTCATTTAAGTAATACTTTCTTAAGTATTTAGTTTTTGTATTGTTACTCTATCTCAAAGCATGGCTCTTAGCTGTGTGAGATTGACAGAAGGGAAATTACATTGCATTAATGAACTTTTAAAGCCATGAAACATGAGGATAAACTGCTCCTCATCTGGGCTGCCGTGGACCATGCCCCAAGATGCCTCAAGATCACACAGGCCCCTCAGCCCTGGGCTCCACAGTAATATTCCCCCCAGCTCTGCTCCGGAGCTCCAACCCACTCCTGCTGCTTCACGACTTTTCCTAGCTGCTTCACAGACACCATATTCAGTTTGACTGAGTAAAGGTTGCATAAATACAGATCAATGGAAAACAGCCTTAGAATGGGTCACGCAGGGCAAACAATACTATTTTCTTCTAAACACTGTCAATGTCGCATTTACAATCAGAAATACAGAATATGCACGTAAGGTCAAATACCAGTTTCTCCAGATGTTGTTGCTGCTGAGAGTAACGGATTGCCATCAGCTGATCTCGACTCATCCCCTTCCATCGATCTGTGACTACACGATGTCTACCAAAGGAACTGACTGCTTGCTCAGGGTTTTCGGAAAGTAAATCTCCTTGAAGGAGGCTGGAAATTTCATCCATGTCATCCTTCATGTTTTGTTTCTTTTCCAACCTCTTTCTCTCAACTAGCTCAGCAGCCTAAATTCAGTGAAAGGAGAGAACTGATAGTTTTTCCAAGAGATTGTAACAGTTTTCTGTCCAACTTGCATACAGCTGTCAACAGCACTAATACAAAGATGTGATGATGGTCCTGTTGGCTGAGATTGAAAACCTCACAGCAGACCCTTCTTTAATGTCCCTGAGAGATGGGGAAGTTGTTGCTGCCCTCTAGTCAGGAAGATGAAAACCAGGAGGGAGAATTTTGACAGAGGATAGCTGGATTCTTGGAGAGGAAAATTACTGAATTACGTAAACACTCTTGGAAGTAAGCTGCTAATAAACTTCCACACAAACATCACACAGCATTACATTTCTGTGCATCTCATTTTCTTTCTGTATTTCCACTTTTTTCTAAAAAACAACCAACCCAATATAAATTTACCTGGGCTCTATTAAAATCTTTAGTAGCTGCACAAACAGCACGCCTGTGTTGTTCTTCTTTTTGTTGTTGCTGCATAATCTTTCGGTCGAGTTCAATTCTATTCTTGTCATAGAGATAATCTAAATTAGATTAAAGTAGAATTTAGACAATATTTATGGACAAGATGAGTATTAGTAAGCCACCATAAGACACAGAGACAGAGAAGCTACAGATACTTAAGCTGAATTAAATAACTATTTCCAAATCCCTCCACTAAAGCTTTCCATCTTGGAATTTCAGGTGAGTCCTTACATAGGTTTATTATGTAACCCACCTTGACTTAACAGTTAGACAAAGTTAAAATGAAAGAGTCAGTTTAGTACTGCAAAAAAAAATGTTTCATGACAAGCTAGACAAGAAAAATCAGCAGTATTCTGTCCGCTGTAGAACAGTGGGACAAGGTGGTCTGATGAGTGAACACACCATCTAGCACACAGACAATTTTTCAGTATGATCTGATACTTCATTTGACGTGTAAACCAGAAATGAAGAACAGTCGTCATACATTATTACATACGGATACCTCCAAGTGAGACATTGAATACTTCAGAGCTTGTCAAGTAAAAACTGCCGCAGTGCTGCTCGCAGTTCGATACTGACTACACTAACAACCTGACTGAATATCTAATACAATAGCCTACACCGTTTGCTCACATATGTCAGAATTTCAGAACAACTAGATGAAAACCTTGCCGTCTTCTATTTTTACCTGCAAATTTTTCAGCTGCTAATGCATTTTCCCGATCTTTCTGTTGCTGAAGATGCCACTCTCTTAACTTCTCCTTCTGAAATTTCATCCTCTGACCATAGTTTAAGTCTTCAACCATAAACTTCTGCAAGCCAGACACAGTACACTGAGGATCACTGCCTGAAAGCCAAGCAGGTCTATCCTTCTTCAGGGCTTGCGGATCACCCAGGTTAAACTTGCGTCTTGTTTCTGGCTTCTGAAAACTCTTCTGAAATTCAGAGACAGCCTTATTGACGTTTCTGACATAATTTTTCTGCTGTTCTTCTAACATACACATGACCTTGTCATGTCGCTTCATGTCATTAGCTAGAGAAAAAAATGCAGGCAAGAAAAACGCAGCTCTTAGAAGTGTACATGTGAGGTGGAAAATCACATTTTTAAAAGAAATAATTAGAATATAAGTTTTCAAACTTTCATACCTCAGGAAAGAGTATTTAATCTATGAATAACAATCCAGCACACACACTATTTACTTCACAAATACTTTCAATGTATTAGGTATCAGAGCTCTCATTAATGTTACAAAGAATTATATGCTCCAAGACAATAGTGAGTACAACTAGAACTGAGAGTTTTCATTTGGTTAAAACTCACAGTAACACAAGAAAGATACTGACTATTAAACCTTCGCATTACTCTTGGTTTACAATGACAACTGGAAGATGTGAAGTTGCTTAAGAAAAATCAGGTTCACAATGAAAGAAGCAAAGATAGATGTTAAGACAACGTCTATGATTTTTCTAGTCACAGCACTAACTGTTAGGCTGGCACTAAGAGTTTTTGAACAACCTACAAGTGTGCTTAGATATAGACGTGTGTCTTAGCTGACAGATTTACAGGGAGCTTTACAGCACGATTGATGGAGACAGGAAATACACGTGGCAGTTTGAAAGACATGAAAAAGCAAGCAGGAAACAGGCCATAAATGACATTTCACTCTTCATAGAAATATCATTGTATCTATGAATGTACCAAGTTCTTCATTTCTTGCTTTTTCAGCTGCTTCTTGAAACTTTCTATCCTTGACCTGGTTATCCAATGCATCTTTATCAACCTATTAAAATGAAGGGGGGAAAAAAAAGCAGCTCTTTAAGAGATAATACGTGTGAACAGTTAAAAGCAGGCATTATCAAGCCAGAAATACTCTTGCATAAAACTGATAAAAAGTAAATCCAAGATGCTGTCAGAGACCAGGTGAAGACATCCTTCCACTGACTTTGAGACCTGTTTCTGTACCAGAGACCATATGGTCAAACCAATGCCTGTGGCAATTCTAATGAATTCAACAGATTGGACTTATTTTCAGCATTTCTCATTTGACTGTAAGCTACTCACTGCTGCAGCACTTAGGAATGATACATGCATCACCTCAGCACACTCAAAAGGTTTTGCAAGCAAGATTTTGCAAACAGCTTTGTAAGCACACTATCTCTTACTGTGGGCCTTAGGATGTATTACAGGAAGAATACATTAACTGCTGCATCCAAACTTTAAACAGCTATACAACACAACATAATTTCCTGATATTCAGTGTGTAAACTGCACAGATTAGTCTAGAAAAAAACCCACCATATGGGATAACTTCATATCAATCCCCACTGATGTGCATAAACTGAAGGGCATTTGCATTCTGACAGCAACTCCAAGAAAACTCAGACTCATCAGTTAATACCATCTGCATAAGCATAGAACCATAGACTTGTGTAGGCTGCAAAAGACCTTTAAGATCATCATATCCAACCATCAAAATAAACTGTGCCAAGGCCCCCACTAAACCCTGTCCCTAAGCTTCATATGCACACAATTTTTAAACACACCCAGGGAAGTCGATTCAACCACCACCCTGAGCAGCCTGTTCCAATGCCTGACGACCCTTCCAATTAAAAAGTTTTCCCTAATGTCCAACCAAAACTTCCCTTGGCACAACTGAGGCTATTTCCTTTAGTCCTATCACTTGTGAAAAGAGACCAACACCCACCTGTCTACAACCTTCTTTCAGGTGGTAATTTGTAGACAGCAACAAGGTCTCCTCTAGGCCTCCAGTCCTTCAGACTAAAGATGGAGCACCTCCCTTACGAGGAGAGGTTGAGGGAGCTGGGTCTCTTTAGCTTGGAGAAGAGGAGACTGAGGGGTGACCTCATTCATGTCTACAACTATTTGAGGGGTGGGTGTCGGGAGGATGGAACTGGGCTGTTCTCGGTGTCATGTAGTGATAGGACAAGGGGCAACAGTTGTAAGCTGGAACATAAGAGGTTCCACATAAACCTGAGAAGGAACTTCTTCACAGTGAGGGTGACAGAGCACTGGAACAGGCTGCCCAGGGGGGTTGTGGAGTCTCCCTCACTGGAGGTATTCAAGACCCGACTGGACGAGTTCCTGTGTGACTTGGTTTAGGTGATCCTGCTGCGTCAGGGGGATTGGAATAGATGATCTTTCGAGGTCCCTTCCGATCCGTAATGATTCTATGATTCTAAACAGCTCCAGCTCTCTGTCACTCCTCATAAGGCTGATGGGTCCAACTTACACACAGCAAGGACCAACTGCAGGATCCCTTTCTACACAAGTTATGGTTTCTAGTGAGCACCGAGCACAGAGACTTTCAGGCAGTGCAGAGAGGTCAGAAAGCAGTTATTTGTGACACCTTACGTGAGCCAACTTGGCAAGTTGCTGACTTACACCAGGATCAAGCCTGTTACAGCACCTCCTAGGCTGAGCAGGCACGGAGAGGAGAGGCCGGGCCCAACGCAAACGCGGGCTGGGGGCTTGCAGGGGTGAGGAGGGTGTGAGGGAGTGTGCCTGTGGGGGTGAGTATGGGAGGTGAGCGCATGTGTGTGTTGGGGGGTGATGGGGTGTGTGAGGGTGCGTCCTTTCTTGCCGAAGAGAAACTAGTAAAATACATCGTTGATGATGATCTCTTGGGACTCCTCCGGGGAAGTAACGAACTAACAGCTAATGACTATTGCGTTCCGCCGCCGGGGCGGTCCCTCCTGCCACCCCTGCCCAGGCCCTGCCTGAGGGGTCACCCCCGCTTTCCGCCGCTCTCGGAGCGCGTCCTCACCCCTATGGTCCGAACTCGTGCGTTGAAAATGCGGCTTTGTCGCTGCAACTCCAGCTGCCGCCGCCGCTCCCGGACGGCCGCCTCCTGCCGGTCTCGCTGCGACGCCATAGTGCCTGGAGGGCACCCGTGAGGCCGAAGGGGCAACGAGCGCGGCCGAGACCGGCCGTCGGCCCGGGGATCAACACGCGCGTAGCCGAGGGAACAGTGGCCCCGCCTCCTCCCCCGCCCCCCGCGCAGGGGGCCGCGAGGCGCGCAGGGGGCCGCGAGGCGCGCAGGGGGCCGCGAGGCGCGCAGGGGGCCGCGAGGCGCGCAGGGGGCCGCGGCGGGGCATTTATCTCCTGTGACTGCTCCGAGCAAGTGATGAACTAAGGGCCTCAGCGCCTCCTCACCGACTGCCAGAGGGATGGGTTACCTGAAGCTTTTGGTGGTGAAGGACTTCAAGTCATGGCGGGGGCGGCAGATTATTGGACCTTTCATGAGGTTCAGCTGCATCGTCGGGCCCAACGGATCAGGTAGCAGGCTGTGGGGGGCGGATGGCAGTGGACGGCTGGTGGGCCTCCTCCACGCGAGCTGTCAGGACTGAGGTTTCAGCTTAGGGGCTTCTGTCAGGTCTTTTCCTGTGGACACTGCAGGCCTGACAGGGAGGAAGCAGTTGCTGTGTAGGCCCAGGAATAGGGCCACCCTGGCTGCACTGGGTGGATGAGGACACTGGTTAACTTGGCTCTCGAGGTGTACAGCTACAGGGTTTGTTGAGGGCAAGTAAAGGCTCATGGGCCTACTTTAAATCTGTTTATATGTACCTGAGGAGGTGGCAGCACAGAGTTTCGGATGGTCTTGATGTGCCATCGGTTCTTTTAACTGAAGTACAGCTGGTTTTTTTTCCTAGCATGAAGAGACAGAGGTGGGGTTAGTGAAGCAATTTCTTCTCTGCTCTTTCCAGCCTTTGTAGAGCGGGTGGTTTGCAAACAGCATACACTGCCTTTGCCACCTTAGCTGACTAATGTCACATAAGTTAGCTTTAACACTTAGGGTTGTAAACTGCGTTGGTGGAAGTCTGCTTCTTGATGTGAGTAAATGCCATTGGGAAAGCTTTGCAGGATGGAGGCTGCTTTGCTACTTAGCCCACAAGGTCCTTGTTTTATAGAGGTGCCTCCTGTGGGTTCTGGAACTTTTAAAGATTTGATTACTTCTTCTTAAAGTTCTATTCTATTTGCCAGAGAGCAGTATGATAGGAAGAGAGGGTTGTTCTAACAAAGCTGCAAGGATGGGCTTAGCATTTGATCCTAGTTTCCCCAGACTGTAAACAATTTCGTTTATGATGTATGTTTTTACTTTTTCATTTATGTATGTGGGTTTTAGTTGTTAATCTTAGGTGTCCTTTCATTTTTATCAAACTGATTTTTTAAAAGGAAAATCTAACATAATGGATGCTGTTAGTTTTGTGATGTGTGAGAAGACATCTAATTTGCGAGTTAAAAGTGTTCGAGAACTTATTCATGGAGCACACATTGGAAAACCAGTTTCTTCTACAGCTAGTGTGAAGATAGTGTATTGTGAAGAAGATGGGGAAGAGAAAACATTTTCAAGAGTTATCCGTGGTAGGTAGCAGATGCTGTTGCATGTACTTGCATTTGTCTGATGTGTAAAAACTGAAGACCAGGGTTGTTCAACTGTGAAACACAGATGTCTAATATTCTTTTGAGTATTTTCATGCTTAACAGTCCTTCAAGCAGCATTTTGACAGGCAAGTGTAATAACAGAGAAAATGTAACAGGGCAAAGTTAAAAAAGTAAGGAAGTGATTAATATGTGTTCTTTGTTCTGTACTGTATTCCAAGTAAATATCTACAGATCTGTGTAGACTTTATAAAGGGTGTCTGACACCTTGCTGCAGGCATGAACACTTCAACACCTGTCAGTAACCTGTTGGAAGCATGCAACTAGAATTTCATGCAAAAAAACCTGAACTTGTTTATTAGCAAAGTAATTGAAATGGTTGAATTATTTGAGGCAATTGCTCAGTTAAATTTTGTAATTCATTTTGTTTTTATCCTATAGATTATATGTGGTGTCCTTTTACAGTAAATGTTTCTTCTTTCCGTTTTAGGTACCTGTACTGAATTTTTTTTCAATGACAAGTTGGTCAGCCGATCTGTGTACATATCTGAGCTTGAAAAAGCAGGCATACTTGTCAAAGCTAGGAATTGTCTTATTTTTCAGGTGAGTATTTAAGGTACTTTGTAAAGAAAAGAAAAGCTGCTGAGATTGTTCCATAGCAGTACAGAGTTACTTCTTTGACAGAAAAGATCATAGTCTTTAGCTAATTTCAAGCCAATACAAAATGATCTGCAGTGCTCTATATTTTGTTGTTACTGTTTTGGTTTAGGGAACAGTAGAGTCAATTGCAATGAAGAAACCAAAGGAGAGAACTCAGCTTTTTGAGCAAATAAGTAATTCATGGAAATACGCTGAAGAATATGAACAAAAAAAGAAGAAAATGGAGCAGGCAGAAGAAGATACACAGTTTAATTTCAACAAGAAGAAAAGTGTTGCGGCAGAGCGCAAACAAGCAAGGATAGAGAAAGAGGAGGTAACTTTTTTGCATGTGGAGGTCTCAGATTTTGCATCTCTTATGAACTTAAATACAGGGTTTCTAAAACAAAAACAACTTGTGCTGTTTTTCATCTAGTGTACCATACTAATATTACGTAGTCGTTTAGTCTGATTTTAAAGGATAGAGAGCTCCATCTAATAAAATCCAGACAAAACAAAAGTAGGTTTGCTCATATAATGAATGAAAGTGTTGACTTACGTGTTTGAGTTTTCTGCTTAGTGCTCATTACTGGAATTACAGCTGATGGTACGTTGACTTTTCTTAAAGTGGCTTTGAAATTACATTGCTAATGCCGAACAATTATTTTTATAACCATAAATAACATTTCAATGTTGGTAGGCAGAGCATTACCAGACACTTATCAAGGAACTGGATGAAGAAAAGGTAGAACTGCAGCTTTTCCAGCTATATCACAATGAAAAAAACATGGACTTTCTGAAAAAAAGTTTGAATGAGAAGCGTATGGAGACTAGAGTCAAGAAAGAGTCTCTTTCTAGAGCAGAAGATGAGTTTAAAGCCAAGAAAAAAGTGCTTGGTGTGCTGAACAGAGACCAACAACGTATGGAAAGAGAAATGAAGTAGGTTTTCCAGTCAGATCCTCTGACACCTGTGGTAAAACATGGCCTGTGCTGGAAATCGTTTGGCGAGCACACATGTTCTGTTAAAGCGGTTGGGTGATATCCCAGCTCTGTGGAAGTCAGGTTGTAATGGTTTCACCTCCACCACCATGCCCAGTTTGTCAGTTATATTTTTGTATAAACAGGTGTGTGCTGTTACATTTTTAGAAGGGTCACTTGTTAAATTTCTGTTTTCAGAGCTTATTACAAAAACCAAACACCTGTGGGAATGTGGTCTTGCACTGGATGACAGATTTGTTTGTGTGTGTGGTTGGGAGGAGATTGTCCTTTGTTTTGCCTGTGGCTTTGTTGCTTTGGACACCTTCTGTGGCTATTGATTGTGCTTGGTTTTGAGGGGTTTATTTGTTGTTGAGGTTTGTTGGGGATTTTTTTTAGGACTCTGGAAGCATCAGTGATTCAGCAGAGATCCTTCTATATAAAAGCGAAGGAAAACACTGCCTACCAAATCAAGAAAGTAGAAGTGTCTAAAAAGTCTCTAAGGGACAAGGACAAAGCTTGTGATAAGGAAAAGCAGAACATAAAAGAACTAGAGATGGAACTGGATGATATTGAGAAGGCGTGGAGAGCGTTTGAGAAGAAAACTGAAGAGGTTTTGCGGACAGCAGCAGATATAGAGCTGAGAGAAAGTCAGGTAAATTGGGAGGCCAAAATATAGTTTACTAGTGGAGTCCAGCAGTCCCCACTGGTGACAGAGAAACCATCATTTCAGCAGTAACTTGTAATTTCTAACAATTTTTTACTGTTGAGCTCACACTAGCTTCTGATCAATTAATAGAGAATCTTTGGGGTTGTTATTTTAGTTTGTAAGTTGTCCCACTTTGCGTTTGGCCAGTTAGTCATAACTTCACGTAACTGTTTAAAATGTTTATATTTACCTTTAAAAAACTGTTTGCTAGCATGAAAATGCAGTAGCTACAGATAGCTAAACTTGCATTAAGTTTGGACTGTGCAAAAGCTTAGTGTTAACCTTGACTGTGACATACTGTAAGCTTCATAAACTTCCTTGAAGAGTAAATTGTTAGAAGTTTAAGACAAGGCCACAAGCAAGAGCTGTTACTAAATGTAAGCTTTGGGTTGGGTCTTTCTCTAATAAAATAGAGGTTTGTATAATGCAGTTAGTAGTTAGAAGGGTCTTCTAGAGAATCGGGTGGCTTTCGTAGTCTAAGTATAAATTAGTCAATTACTAATTGAGGCTGTACAAACATGACTCTTCCCACTCTCAGTGGAGTGAATTTTGTTGTTATTTGCCCAGTTGGAACGGTATAGAGAGCTAAAGGAAATAGCAAGAAAAAAAGTGGGTATGCTAACCCAGCAGCTTGAAAAACTTCGATGGGAGGATAAAGCAGATCAAGAGAGGCTGAAACTTAATTGGAGGAAGAAAAAAGAAGTTGAGGTATTTTTATCAAGCTAGAATTATGTTTTAAGGAGAAAAATGTTTCTTACATGTGTAGAAATGTGTTAAATATTTTGACATAAATTCTCAGCAAAGGCAGATGTTAGTTCCATTATCTTATTGTTACAGGTTTGCAAAGTGGCTTCTAAATTTGTTCAGAGGATGGCTGTGTGGGCCCATACAGAGGATTTGGCTTTGAGTCTAATATGTTATAGTTGCTTAGAACATGTCCTTAACTGTAATCAGTTCCTGGTTCAGTAATCAGTTCCTAGTTTAGTTTTTCTTTCTGAGATGTCCTAACTCTCTTGTGTGTCTGCGTGATACACCATTCAGAGGGTCACTTTGGTCACAGCTGTCTTTTTGCTGGAGTATTTTTAAGATCAGTTGTGCGTGTAAATGTGTGTAGCTGGAAAAAATACCCTTGGTGTCCGTTCTTCTGTTGTATTTCAGAGGCAGGGTGTAATCACATGATTACACATCAGAGCTGTTATTTTGTCTCTTCATTTTATCATTGCAGACCCAGATGTGTAACAATAGATTCACATAGTATTGAAATAATATTGAAATAGAAATGCTGTCACTTCAGCATGAAATACCAAGAAGGGAGAAGAGATCTGTGTCAGTACTTGTTCTTGAGTTAAGAACTTTATATCCTGCTACAAAGCTGTTGTTTTCCTCTGGTTTGTTTTTAACACATTCTATTTGTGATGGCATAGGAAAACATCAAGCACACTGTGGAACAGATAGAAGAACATAAAAAGCAGATAGAGAAGTTGGACGAATATGTCAGGATAAGCACGTATGTTTAAAAAAGCAAAAGCTGATTTGATTTCTTGCACAATAAGTACGTTCAGATTAACGTGGCAGCTTTCTAATTCTTTTCTACTATAAACGTTTGATTAGAAGTCTTACTAATTTTAGTATTTCAGTTACTTCAGCTGTCAAAGTATGAAGTATGATGGCCATTTTTTGTTTGAAATCAGTTATAATTGCTTCTAATTTCTTGTAGCCATGCAGTTTATGTCTGCACGGGTAGGGTTGGTATGGGACTGTTAGTGTACAAATTCTGAAGAGAACAGTTTGGTAGTTGTGCTGTGCTGGAAAGCACTGATGTTCGTGGTGTTGCGTGTTTGGAGCACTGCTCGTGTTTACGCTTTGGAAGTCAGGTATAGAAACCCCTCACTGAACAACCTCAACTTACGTTGACTTTAACTTGTGTTTTGTGCAGGAGGTCAGAGTAGATGATCTACAGAGATTTTTCTCCCAACCTGTCTTTTTCTATGTGTTTGTAGTGTATGCTTTGTCTTCTATGTGTTGCTGTCTGTCATCAGGAAGGAGCAGCAGACCCATTGTCATGGGTGTGATCCAAAGTTAATTTAATTAAGTTGTTCTGTTAGAGTGAGGCAGAGCCTTAATAGCTTTTGAAAGTGTGCAAAATGAGTGGTATCAGACCTTTTACTGATGGAGGAGAAAACAATATGGCTATATATTACACAGGCTAAAACTCTCTTGAACTCTCTTTCAAAACCTAAAACGTAGGTTAGAGACTGTAGAATGCAACTTGTATAAGAAGTTCTTAAGGGTAAATGAAATCTTTAAAGATTTTCATAGTCTGTGACCATAGAAGGACTTTAATTTTATAAGTTTAAGTCTTGTGTAAATGAAAAAGTAAGTTGCTTTCCTATTCTTGCTTCTGTTCAAAGTGAATTGCTAGTAGAGAAGAAACAGCAAGAGGATATGCTGACTAAGGAAATTGAAAATTCAACAACCCGAATGGCTGAAGTTAACGAGGAACTGAACAGGCTAGCTGGTGAGCTGCAGAATGCCAGAATTGATTACCATGAAGGAAAGCGGCAGCAAATGAGAGCAGAGATCCTGGAAAGTCTCAAGAGGCTGTATCCGGATTTTGTGGTAACTGAATGGCCTGATTCCATGGAATCATAGCGTGGTTTGAGTTGGAAGCAATACTAAATACCATCTAGTTCCAGCCCCCCTGCCATGGGCAGGGACACCTCTCACTAGACAGGGTTGCTCAGAGCCCCATCCAAACTGGCCTTGAATGCTTCCAGAGGGGAGGCATCAATAACTTCTCGAGGCAACCTGTTCCAGTGCCTTGCCATCCTCACAGTGAAGAGTGTCCTCCTTCTAGCCAGTCTAAATTGGATAAAAATTTGAATGTGAATCCAAATCTGAACCTCTTTCAGTTTAAAGCCATTACCCCTTGTCCTATCACTGCTAGCCCCTGTAAAACGTCTTGGTCTTCTGTATTTTGTAAGTAAAAAAAGGGGCATACTGCTTCTAAACATTCAGTTCCTATATATCTGATTTTGAAGCTTGTGTTGAAACATCCTCGTGATGGTTGGTGATCATTCCAGGTACTGGAGTAGTCCCACACTAATGTGATTCCGCTGTACAAATGACGTGTGCATTTTCATGGACCTGTCTGGTGAACAGAGTGAATTTTGGAGCTAATTACAGTTTGTGCAGTTTCTTTCTCACAATGGCATTCCTTCATTGGTAGTTTTAGTTGGCAAGATTGCTGTTGGCACAGATTCAGGTGCACTGTTTGATACTGTTCTCACAGAAATCTGGCGTTCCATCTGGACTGGAATGCCTAGGTGTGAAAGTATGGAGATCCTCTGCAAAACTATGCAAAGCAGACATATGCATGTGTACTGCCCATGCATACAGGAGACTGTGTTGGTGTGTTCCAGAGATGCTGAGTAAAACATGGAGTTATGTAAGTGTAACCTCAGGGAAAATAGGAAATCCTGTCAGCTGCAGAAGGCCTACTTTGCCATTGGATCAACTGACAGAGTTCTGTTTTTCCTGAAGCAGAGCCGTTGCGAGAGAGTGCGTGTTTTTGTTTCACTGTTTCAGTATTTTGGACAAAGAAATATCATACCTGAAGCAGCAGATTAACATTTCTCTATACCTTTATCTTCAGTTTGGAAGACTGTTTGATCTGTGTCGTCCTATTCATAAAAAATACCAGCTTGCTGTTACCAAGGTATTCAGCAAATACATGACTGCTATTGTTGTTGCTACTGAAAAAACAGCAAGAGATTGCATTCAGTTCCTAAAACAGGAAAGAGCTGAACCTGAAACCTTTCTTGCTTTGGATTACCTCGATGTAAGTACATTTTTGTTTTAACTGTAATCAGCAAGTTAAGAACTTGTAAATGTTGCTGTTGGCTTGTTTAAATGTAACTGAAATAGGATCAGATGTTAAGACGTGGCACTTCAGAGGAGAACTTCATGAGGTTCCCATTTCTCCACTGGGCTGAGGTCCCTTCGGATGTCTTTGTGACCACCTGGGATATCAGCCATTCCTTCAGTTTTGTGTTGACAGCAAAGTTGCTGAGGAAATGCTTTGCTTTTACAAAATGGATTCTAACTCCTGCTTTTTTGCTTTACAGGTTAAACCCATCAATGAAAAGTTGAGAGAGATCAAAGGGGCTAAACTGATAGTAGATGTTGTACAAACTCCATTTGCTCCAGTGAAAAAAGTGATTCAGTTTGTGAGTGGCAATGGCTTGGTCTGTGAAACAGTTAAAGAAGCAAAACAAATAGCATTTGATGGACCAGTGAGGTTAAAAGTAAGAACCTGAATTTTGTTGCATCTTTCATTGTAGTTACATATTGGATGTCATTGAAATGATTAGATAAACACCCCACAAAGTACTGCAGATGGTACAGAGTGGTGCTGTGCTGTCTAGGCTATTCCCACATGAATAACACCCAGATATTTCACACAGCTCTGTTTACCTTGGAATGCTAGTATGTTTAAGTGATTTCCTCTGTAAAGGAGGCAGATTAGAGGATAGTTAGCATCCCAGTATGTTTCTTAGGTGGTTCTCAAGATGAAAAGAAGGAGGAGGAGCAATCACAGAGTATCAGAAAGGTAGAGGTGGAAAGGGACCAGTTCAACCCCCTTGCTAAAGCAGGTTCATCCACAGGACAGGATGATGTCCAGCAAATCTTGTTCTTAAAATTGTCTTATTTAAAAATACAAACTTCATCTTGCTAACTTTTCTAAGAAAAAATGCTTCCAGAAAATATCTGACAGACACTCTTGGGTGTAGATGTAGACTGTGTTGAGGGCTGGAAGCTGTCTTTTCTCACAGTTCTCTTTTCATGGTGAGACTTCTGTTGCCGTCTCAATCTGTAGCGCGCATTTGTGCACTTAGTAAACCTTTTAAAAACTTGATTAAAGCAGCTTTAAGTTGAAGGTGAGCGTGAAATCAAAGTAAGTCACAAAAGCAGCCAAGTTCTTACATTCTGAGTTACAACTTAATTCCTTTTTCTGATCAGTTGTGATAGTACCAACGGTGACGAATGCCACAAGACAGCAGTGTGTTTGTGAGGCTTTGTTGTATCTCGTGGTAGCAGGTTTGGGGCAGGAAAAAAAAGTTGGGAGACCAACTAAATTGTGCTTGGTTTTCATTTTCATGAAAATGTGTTTGTCGCTTGTTTAACTCCTGTGTCGTTGTGCACTAGTTGATGGGATATATTGCCTGTTTTGTGTTCAGATTTACTGGTTTTAATTGGTTTTTTTCTTCCAGACAGTGGCTCTTGATGGAACTTTGTTTTTGAAATCTGGAGTCATTTCTGGAGGGTCAAGTGATTTAAGGTTTAAAGCTAGAGTTTGGGATGAAAAAGAAATTAATGTAATGAAAGAAAAAAGAGAGAGCCTGATTAATGAGTTAAAGGTAGGTCTCTTGAAAAGCACTTAACTGCAAAAGGCATAAAGGAGTAAAAGATGGGTCTAATTCAGCTATAGGAAAATTATTTCCTAAGAAAGGTGATGTCAAGATTTTTCAAGTCTTTTGTAAGATCTAGACAGAACTTAGTAGCTGTGTATCCTCTTTCAGTTAATAGTAATCAGCTGTGGGTGTCTTAGTCCACATCTTACGTAGGTGGGTTAGTTCACGTCTTAGTGAAGAGCCAGGATGACACTGCTGATACAAGTTTGTTCCAATAGAAAATGCTGTTGTTCAAAGTACCCGCAGACCTAGAGAAAAAATGGGATACATGCTGTCAACATAAAACCTGCCAGTGTCCAATGGTTTGTCATCCTTCTAGTTATTTTGGAAGAGGGCTGGAGAAGGAATTTAGGAATTTGCAAGCGTATGCTTTCTTTTGAGAAGTAAAACTATTACAAAAATACTATTGAATGTGACCAGTGCTGTCAGCATTTACACTGAATGGAACTGGTTTATGTAGTGTGTCAGTCTGAAAAAGTAGTCCTTTCCGAATGAGTCGCCTTTGTTTAAAATCCCTTCTCTCTCACTGTGATGTTTTTCTAGGACTTAATGAAGGCCAAACGCAAGGAGACTGACTTGAAGCAGTTGCGTGCTCAGTTGCACGGAATTCAGACTCGACTGAAATATTCACAGAGTGAATTAGATCTTATCAAAAAGAAACGCGTTGCCAATATCTCTGCGGTACAGCGCCGAGCCTTTATCGTTTTCAATTCTTGTGTTCTTTTGCCCAAGCTCTAATTAGGAGTGAAAGAAATGCTGCTTTCTTACGCAGCTTTTTTCAGTTCGGTTCAAGTTTTGCACGCAGAGGAATTCATGCAATGTAAAAAGCTAGATTACAAAGCAGGGTACTTGAAGCCTTTGCTATTTTAGGATTTAAATTTGAGTGATTGGTAAGCTTGCCTTTCATTTTGTGACGTTCAGAAGTCTGTAGGTTAAAGTGCACTTTAAATGGATGCTCAGGTAGTTTGCTTTTCTGTTAGTTAAAACCACAGTCGTCGTGTGCAAGCTGGCTGTGATGGTGGGTAAGAGGCAGTCGGGAAGAAAATACTTAGTGTTTTTAATCAGAAAAATACAGTTAATGTGGATTAAAACAGTCTGTACATTTCTAGAAAGTGGACCATCCTACTAAGAAAAAGTGTAATCTATTTCCTTTCTTTCTGTCTAGGAAAAATCAACACTGGAAAGTGAACTGCTAAATATTGAGTCTCAGCATGATGTGCTGAATGAAGGGCTAGCACAGCGGAAAGAGAAAATAGAAGAACTTGAGAAAAGAATTAATGAGGTAATGCCTTCTGGTAGAGTTGTGACAGTTTGTGCTGTTAAACTACAGAGACTTTCTGTTCCCCCTCACTTCTAGAACTTCAACTTTTAACTCTGTAAACTGCTTTTTTGACAGCAGTTACAAGTTCCTTCAGCGTCTTCCCATGTTCTCTGCCTTTCTTAGCAAGCTGTGAACACAAGTGCCTTTGGATGTTAGTTTATGTGTATCACAGCTTTACAAGACACTTGTGGGACTTGTTTACATGCCAAGAAGTCCAAATTGCTGTGTGTTCTGTCTTGCTTGTGGTGCACACGTAAGGTGTCTGTCGTCTGCAAACACTGAGAATGCCATTGATGTTTAGGCTACAAGAATTCCAGATTTGGGGAACTTTTGCTTGTTCTCCACAGAACCACAGAAAAAGCAAACGCCAGTGGAGGCTGGACATCGGTTTGCAATGAGTACTGTTACCCAAATAGTGTAACCTGAATAGGTGTAGTATTTGGTAGCTACTTAAAAGCCTGTATTTCAAAGACACATAAACAGTACTGGGGTTTGACCTGTAAAGTTGTCTTAAAATTTGGTTCAGTCCATTCAGCTTTCCCTTACGTGCTGTAGGCTGTTGCTATTTCTTTAAGTCCTGCCATGTGTACTACACCTACTGTTTGCCTCAGTAAAATTTTAAGACTTGTTTTGTCTGAAGCTTTTTAATTGGGAGACGAGGTATTTTGTGGCAGGTATTTTTTTCTGTGGCTTTGCCATAAATGGAACAGAGTTGTTCATATTTACAGATCACTGGAAAGGATTAAAATGAAGACCTGAGCTACACCAAGAAACCTAGTGTGTCAGATTAGGGTCCTGTGTACCATTCTGTTTTCTGTTCCTCACTTAACTGAGAACAATAAACAAACCTAGAGAAGCTGCTTACACTTGCTAGATGACTTCAACTGTCTTTGGAATGACCAGCTGCTGTCAGGGAGAGCTTAGAATAGAGTCAACCTCCTGCAGATCTTGTACCTTGTGTCTGGCATTCATACTGAAAGTGGCATTTGAACATTTCAAGTATAGACTATTTCTCAGTAGTTAGGTTTGCTTTTTGTGAAGTACCTTGAAAATCCAGGCTGCAGCATGAAGCGATGGTCTCGGTGTTTGACTTTTGTGGGTTGCAAAAGAGCATAAACACTTGTTGCTTCATTTCTCTCTATTCAAAGGCTGAAGATGATGTTTTCTGGGAGTTCTGTGAGGAAATTGGTGTAGAAAATATTCGTGTGTATGAACAAGAATACAGGAGACAAGAAGAGGAGATCGAAAAGAGAAGGTGGTATCTGGAATTGAAGTGTAAAAAAAAAATGGTTAGCATTAGGTGTGGCACACTGAGAAACTAGTAACTGCATCACAAGAAATACCCCCAGACTCCAGAAGACTGTAAAAGGTTGTATTATCACTGCAAGGATTAAGGTGCCAGTTGCACTGCTATGATTTGAGTCTGTTAGACAGTTACAGTCAGTGACATTTTGCAATAAACTTGAAAGGTAAAGTTTACTATTTGAGTAGTGCTATTGCAGAAAAACTAAGTGAGAAATAGTTCTCAATTTTTAGCTTCCAGTATATCCATGGGATGTGGTTCAGTGGAATTAATGATCCAAACATACACAAACGTTTTTGTTGACGTAGAAGACACAAAAAAGCTGTATAAATAGTCAGAGTCAGATGTATCTTGTAATAATTTACAAAGCGAGCTAGTGATTTGGATTTTAAGTATTGGTTTGAAATACTGTGCTTGGACTAGACTGGAGTTTGAAAGTCAGAAGATACAACTAAACATTCAGCTGGATTATAATCGTGATCGTCTACAAAAATTAACAAACACAGTCAGCACGTTGAGGGAGACAGTTCATAAAGATGAAGCTGAGATTGTCAAGCTACAGAAGGTAACTGAAACACCTCTATCTCTCTCTTTCTGGGACTGAGAAGAAAGATTGCAGTGAGTCACAGTTTGAATAAGTGTAGTTCATGCTCTTGAGTAATTTCTTCTACAGCTGAAATCAGTGTTGACTTTGTAAAACAAAAAGCTGTTGCGAATTGTTGTGTTAACTTCGGAATAACCTGTCACATCAGGGTGCTGTGTTAACCGTGTCTGGCACGGTTCTTCTGAAGTAGGACCGAGCACGTTCAGCTCCTTTAGTCCTGAGCATGGCTGATTTGTATGACAGTCTGAAGGTATACTGCAGGTTTGGATGTGGCAACAGCAGTACTTACTGTTAGGTTGCCCTGGCACTAGTCTCATACGGACCACATTCGTGCGTGTAGCATTAGGGTCACTGCGTTCGAGCACCTAACTTCTAGTCATTCAGCAGTGGTGTGGGTTGCACAGGGGAAAACTGTACAGTAAAGGTTCCTTATCGAGATTTGTGGTGAGAAGTTAAAAATGTAAACATTTCTATGCAGGAAGAGGAAAAGCTTCTAAAAGCAGTGAATGAAACCGTGGAGAAGCAGCAACATCTTAAGGATAAATTAAGCGCTCAGAAATCTGAGGTGGTAAAAACCCAAAATGAAGTTGAAGAGTTCAGAAAGACATTGCTTACTCTTAATAGGTAATTACTAATCCTACTCCTGGGACAATTATTAATGTGATAATATTGGCAGAGTTTTAATGACCAGATGTTTCAGTGTCTGTCGTCGTGCTTTCTTGTGAAAGGTTCGTTGTAGCTGTGGTGATGTGCCGCGGCAGTATGCGTGCGTTAGAGAGTGTGTCTAGTTCAGTATGTGCTTCCTGGACGTTACACGAGCGAGGTGGTTTGATGAGTGCCATCCCGTAACATCTGAAGAGTAGCACTGTCTGACTATCTGCGTGGCTGTCAAGGTTTCTAGCCACCGCGTAGTGGCTTGTGCTGTGTATGTGTTACCTTACGGGTTAATTTGCTGGTAGCTTGATGGGTTTTTTTGAGTTGTACAGTTGTTCCATTAATGTGACACTTTTTCTCACTTTGTAGTTTTCTCCAGGCCTTCCAAGTGTTGAACTAATACTAATTAGAGATTACAGTCTTGTTCTAACTTTCCTTTTAAATCACTCGTTTTGGGGACAGTTTATACTTCAGTCTTCTTACGTTTGCTTTTTGTTGATGCATTTAATGTCTTTTAATTGGGAGTCTGTGTTTAAAAAACCCCGTCACGTTGGTACCACGTGGCTAGATAAACTTGTGGAACTTCCTATAAACTCACAGATTGTATACAGTAGGAATCCATTTTGTCATGGGTAATTTTAGCAGAATTAGATGGTTTCCGTTTCTGACTAACTTAAAAATCTTGTGCTGTCAAAGAAATCTGTTGCGAAGAATCAAGGTGCACTTTGAAATCTTGGTTAGGTTTTGAAAGGGTCAAGTCTCCATATGTGTTCAGCAGAGCTGACAAGAACAGAATTCAGCTGCAGTTAGGAAAGGCAGGTATTTGAACGTGCTGGGGCTTGAACGTGCCCACGTACTGAAACTGCATCTGAGCTTTTTGTTTGTGATGGAACTAAGGGTTAATTCAGCACGGTGTTAGCCTGCGTGCTGCACTACTGTGCACGTCCCAGCTCTCTCTTGAGTAATGTGTGGAGAAAGAAGGTGTTGGGACAAATGAAGCACCATTTTCCTTGATGTTTGATGGGTGCTATAGAGGAAAAATTCCTCTTTGTGCTTGGTAACTGCTTCTCGTGCTGTGTGGCTGCAGCTGGTACAGGCAGTGATGCTTTTTGCTCTCTTTCGTGTGTTTTGTACGTGCAGGGAAGCTGGTAAATTGCAAAAAGAGGCTATGGCTATAGAAACTGCTCTGGAAGAGAAAAGGTTAAGAAGACATAATATGCTTCTTGAATGCAAGGTGCAGGACTTGAAAATACAGCTCCTACTTGGATCACTGGATGACATCAGTGAAGTAGAGGTACTTAAAATTTTTACGGAAGATGGATATCACACAGAAGCAGTTACTAAGTCTTGAATTAGAAAGACTTATTTTTTTCCTTACAGGACTGTTGGTGTGAAATAATAATGTTAAATGCTTTGTTGTTGTGTGATCAGGGCTCATCCATTCAAGAGAAATGGCTTCTGCTTATTTTTGTAGGCAAAAATGCTGTTTGCGAGTAATTTTGCTTGTGCTTGAAGTGTTTGCATGTGAAAAACTGCAGTGTACAAGACAATGTGTATGGAGTAGTAGTCTGCATGACACACAGGAGTCAGTTCAGGCCTGTGAACAAATTCAGCATGCACATGCATTGAGATAATAATTGGATAGGCATCCACAGTGTAAGTGCTCTCTGAAATCATCGTGTTGTCTTCAGCTGACTAGATAGTTTAGAACTCAGGGGTAGGCTCAAACAGATAGACTCCTGGTTTCAGAGTGCTGAACCTTATTGCTTTTCCCAGTCTTCCTTCTTTTTCCAGTATCTCTTTTGTGAGAAGAAATGAAACTTAGTCCAGTGTCACAGAAGAAAGAGCTGTAGATTTTGAAGGACTTGTGACAAGTCTGTGGATTTTGAAGGAGGCTTGTTGAACCCATTCCTTAGAAAACTGCTTTTGCTGGAGGATAGGTGTGAATGAGTGGGTCAGAAGACAAAGTGAAGGTAGTGATGTAGGCAGTCTTTGAATGGAAAAGATGTGGACTGCTAGTCTCCAGGGTGCACAGGCAGCTCAGCTCGCGCTGTTTCTGAATAAGGAAAAGAGGAAACCTAGAAAGTGGGTGCTGTGGAAACAACTTAGATTCCTAGCTGGTATAATTGAGCAAACCAGTAATAAGCTGGAACGCAGAAGGTTCCACATCAACCTGAGAAGGAACTTCCCAGTGAGGGTGACAGAGCACTGGAAGGGGCTGCCCAGGGTGGTTGTGGAGTCTCCTCCACTGGAGATGTTCAAGGCCTGCCTGGATGTGTTCCTGTGTGACTTGGTCTAGGTGATCCTGCTGTGTCAGGGGGATTGGACTGGATGATCTCTCGAGGTCCCTTCCAATCCGTAGTGATTCTATTTGGCTCTTAAGACCAGTAAGAGGCTTGGTGGATAAGGGACTGCTAAAGGCACACAACATGTTTTGTTCAAGGAAAGTCCATGCCTAGTGTCCAGAAGATGCTCTGCTTAAACCAAACACAGTTGAAGCTACTCTGCTTCTGAGGCCTGCTGAGTGGAAGCGGTGCCTCTGCTTAGCTATGCCAGAGCCCTTCCTTGAAAGGGAAAGGAGTCATCGTGGGAACGCTGTCTTTTCAGTGAGGAGATTTACAGTGTACAAGTTATTCTCAATATAAGCTGCATATAAACTGCTGCTCACATCAGCTTCATACTGAAATGAGCAGATGTTTTAATCTTCATTTCAAAGGTGCCTTTTTCAGTTAGGCTTCTAAGATCCAACTCCATTTTGGCTAGGGGAGATGCTATGGGATAATTTTACCACTGTCTCATTTGGTGTCCTTTCAGTGTATTGTTTTAAGAGTAATTTCTGGACTGGAATGTCCTTCCTCTCTGTAGCTAGAAACTGAAGCAGAAGGCACGCAGACATCGAGTATCTACGAGAGGGAAGAGGCAATCCACATAGACTACAGCAGCCTAGCAGAAGACCTGAAGGTAGTCTCTTTTGTTTGGATCCTGTTTTGCTTTTTAATCATAAGAAAAATAATTAAATGTCAGAGGCTAGGGGCAGAGCAAGGAGTGGATCTGTCGTCACTGGAAGCTGCTTTAACTTAATCAAAAACCTTGTCTCCAGAGGTTTTCTTTACAGAAGTTTCCTTACAAATTACTTACAAAGGTGTGAGACCAGCCAGTCCTCCTTCTGTGTTGTACTTTAGCGCAGACTTTCTAGAACCTCGCGAAGTTACTCTGAGAACCGAGGCTCGGTGGAGCTCTGTTTCGTTGTGTTTCTGGTCAAGGGCGTTCGATGAGCAGGGCACTTCTTTCAAAAACCACGAGCTATTGCTGTGTGGGATGACATGTGCTTGTTGAAAGGCTAGTTTCATTCCTCCAGGACCTTTTTTTCTTTTAGGACCTGGAGTCTGATAAAGATATAGAAGATCATCAGAAACAGATGCAGCAGGAAATAAAATCTAAAGAGAATATGCTGATGAGGACAGCTGCTCCAAACCTGAGAGCTGCAGAGAAATTACAGATAGCTCGAGACAAGTTCCAAGAATCAGTAGATGGTAACGCTGGGCCTTTCATATTAATCTTTTTTATGACTGTGAGAGTATTCACCTCATCAAATGTCCTGTTTCTGGAGATACTCCTAGTTCCTTAAAATCTGAGGGTCAACACTTGAGCACAAAAAATACCTTCATACCTGAAATGTCATTAACAATTGATGAACACATGCTTCACTCTGCAGCAGGTTATTGGAACACATTTGGAGTGATTGAAAAGACTCTTTGTTGGACAAGCGATGCCATAAAGTATTTTTCCTTATTATTTGGAAATTAATGGCTTTAATAATGAAATTCAATTGAAGGAGTGTGTGTGTGTGTGTGTGGTCCAGAACTCAGACAGAAGCCTTACTGCAAAATCACTGGTATCCTCAAAGACTGTTGCAGACATGAAGAAAACCAAGGAGTTCTGGTGACTGTCACTAACAGTGCTGGTGCTGTTGACTGCTCTCCGCCTTACGGAAGGAATTAGGAGAAGAGTTTTTTCTTCATTGCTCCACGCAAGTGTAACAGAGAGCAGATCGAGTACATCTACACTGTTCCACTTCAGGGGCCCTCCTTTGAAATCTGGAAGGAGACTGTTAATGTTCTCTCTCCTTTTATGTGCATGAGCACTTCCTCCTGCAGTAGGTCCGTTTGTTCCTTGTTACGGTGCACAGTGTTACTTCTTCTGCCCACTGCATAGAGGGTTATTGCGCAGTCACTCCAGTCGTTTTTTTCCATAGCCTTTGAGAGCAGCAGAAAGGAGGCCAGAACATGCAAGCAAGAGTTTGAAGAGGTGAAAAAGAGGAGATACAAGCTTTTTAGCCAGTTCTTTGAGCATGCATCCATAGCTGTCGATCAAATCTACAAGAAAATTTGCAGGAACAGTAGTGCTCAGGTGCGTCAAGTTCTCATGTTTTGCTATCTAGAGTAAGAGAAATTGGTGATACTTTCCATTTCCAAAGCAGTTTAAATCCTTTAGAAGAAAAGATATTCAAATACGTAGTTTCAAAATCATATTGGCTTGCAGTGATCAGACTTCACAGATCTGGTGAGACCAGTCGATAATAACAGGTGCAACCCACTTAAACGTTGAGGGAGATAAAACGACCGGTGACAGATTGCTGTGTCACTGCTAGTGCTGTCTGTGAGGTTTGGAAGCTCCTTACACCTGACCGACAGAAGCAGTTAAAAATGTAAGACGTGGTATGTTCACAACTTCTGAAAAAGCCCGTGGGAAGTCCACGTGACACTTGTGTTAATCTGTGTTGGTGCTCTGATGTTGATGGTAGCTTCCTGTTTGAGAGGAGATTCCCCCGTGCTTTGGCGACACAGAGTTCTGCAGATGGTTGGCTGTTTAAGGGATGTTCTCAGACAGTCAGGGAACACCTCACATATCTTCAAGGAGATCCTGTCTCCTCCTAGTTTAGACAGGGTACTAAACCATTTCTTTCTTGACTTCTCATTGCTGTAGCAACCAGTATTGTTCAGATGCATTGCTAAAGTTAGTTAGTTGGGTGCTCTCTTTCTGAGGTGTGTGTTGCTGTGCTCTCATTCGAGCCCTAGTGGTCGTTTCATCAGGAGATTTTCCTGTGATTATCTGGGAAGCTAGGACTGCCTACTGGGTTGTACTGGTCTGAGGGAAACTGGTCTGATTGTATTGGTGTGTAGAGTTCACTCTGGGTGGCTCATGAAAGCTCCGAGCTTTGCTACCCGAGGAAGTGGCCTAGTTTGCAGCTTGAACAGATGTTTTTTTAAGTAACCTTAACAATTTTTAACGTGGAAAATATCTTAACACTAACATTAGTATTTGTTAGTAGTGTTAGAACATTTATTACTATGATAGACTGGCCAGACTGAAAAAAGAGAAACTTTGAGAGAGTGACTTTGTTAACTTCCAGAGGTGCTGGACTTGGAACGTCTGTGCACCAAGTACTTCGCTCGGTGAAATGTGTTTCGTTAGCACACTGTGTGTTGGAAGAGGTTTACAAGGAGCTGCTGGTGAAGAAGTTGTATAGACGCAGACTCGCTGCTGGGTTTGCCACCAGTTCTCTGCCACTGCTCTTCTGTGGAGAGGGAAATGTCATTTCTTGCTGATCTTGTCGAGCGAGGAATATCTGCACCCTAGGACGCTGCCAGGTGACTTTGGCTAGCAGTGCCTGTGCACCTGGAAGGGTCCTCTTCTGGAGGTACCTGTAGTGGCACAGAACTGGGGGTTGCACAGCAACATGTTGTGCAGGGCTCAAAGAGCACTGAACAGCAATGACAGGTGCTCTCTTAGCAGAGGAGGAGAGGAACAGATGCCTCCTGCCCACAAAACAAAGACACCGCAAGCACAGGGCTGTTTATCGCAGCGCAGGCAGTGGTTGGGTTTGGTTTTCTCGCGCTGTGAGCGTGATCTGAGAGGAGCCCATTTAAATAAGTGTCAGCTATGGAATTTTTTGTCTGCAGGCACTTGTGCAGAGGGGAAGCATCTGCTTTTTTTCAGTGGTCTCTTCTTGCTGGGAAATGCCATCCGTGCAGCAGTTAGCCGCTCTAGAACAACGTGCTGAGGTGTTTGGCCGCGGGAGCCAGGCCGTACAGAAGTACAGCCTCCCTGTATGAAAGTCTGTCTCTGGCCCCGAGATTGGTTTTATTTTTTTAAAACAGACCTTTCACCAGAAAAAGTAACCTTGGAAGTTTTTCCAAATAGAAAACTGCTTTTGAAATAATTTTAAAATAATTTCTTAAAAACGAAAGCAATTTCGTAAAAGGTGATAAAATCAACTCTGCTTCGTAGTTACAGCTTTGAAAGTGACAAATATGTGCAGCAGTGCTCAGAATGGTTTTGTTCAGTAGCCCTGTAGTTCATGGGTCGTCAGCAGAGCTGCGTTCCCTGGGCGATGGTGCTTCTCTTCAGTCGGCTTTTCTTGCAAAAGAAATTCACTTACAGTTTCAGCACTAGTTCAGTCATTTCTTAAATCTTAAAATCATTTATCCTAATAGTTGCATCAATGTCACCCCTAATAATGAAGTGCCTTTTTGCATTCCAGGCATTCCTTAGCCCTGAGAATCCTGAGGAGCCTTACCTGGAAGGGATTGGTTTTAACTGTGTGGCTCCAGGAAAACGCTTTATGCCAATGGACTGCTTGTCAGGAGGTGAAAAATCAGTGGCAGCCCTGGCTCTCGTGTTTGCTATCCACAGGTAAAACAAATGGGATTGGCAGCAGCCAAGTGTGAAGCTGAGTGGGTGGCAGGAAGAGAAGGGGTATCGGGCTGACAAAGGTGTTAAAAAACATGTTAACAGAGTACTCATTTACTACGGAGGTCCTGTTGTCACTTCTTATCAGAGCATTGTGATAAAAGTGAATCGCTAACTGGACTCTTTATTAATGTTTTTACACCTAAAAGTGAAGAAGCACTGTCTTGTCTTCTGCAGTTTTCAGCCAGCACCCTTTTTCATTTTGGACGAGGTGGATGCTGCCCTGGATAATGCAAACATTGATAAAGTAAGTGGGTCACTCTCACCTTATCCTTGCATCAGCAATGTAGGAGCTTATGTAGAAGAGTGGCTGCTTTTCATTGCAGGGCGTTGGGAGAAGGAGATTTAGTTTGCTCTCTTACTGTGTTTTAAAATGTATTTGGGTCTTGTTATCAGGGCTCAAACTGTGAAGCTGAGAAAAATAGGTCAGGAGTGTGAAAGCGTGTGGCATGGTCACCGTCCCTGGAGGCGCTGAAGAAACGTGTAGCCCCGGTGCTTCGTGACCTGCTACAGCGGCAGGCACGGAGGGGGTTACTTTGTCAGTCAGTCAGGTGTTTAGGTTTCTGTTGTTGTGGGTCTGCTTGGACTCGGTGATCCAGGAGAGCCTTTCCAGCCACGATGATTCTGTGACTCTGTGATTTGTATTTGTGATAATGGGATTGAGAAAGACCATTTTGTGGCCGTGCAAGCTCTTAGGCTTGGACTGTGTTACACACCAGTTGTGATGCCGCAGCTGCCCCCTCGAGTTGGGGCCCATCTCATCTGACTGGGAAGCTGATGCTGCGCTTCCTGCTCTGAAGATGACTGGGGCTTCTACACAAAGTTTTGTATCCCTCGTGGCTGTGGAAACCCATCTCCTGTGTGGCTGAGTAATGCCAGCTGCATAGCCCCTACCCAGAGCAGCCCTTCAGCTGAGCGCCCTGCTGCAGTGCTTTTCCTCCTCCTGCTTCTGTAAGGAGGTGCAGCATGTGAAGGATTTGGGGCAGGGTAACAAAAAGGGACGGTCTTTCCTGTAACCAACGTGCAGCAGCAACCTGTGCTGCAGGCTGTGGTGTGTAATGTGCTTGGAGAGCAACCGCCTGTGTGATGCAGAAGGACCGTGGCCAAACGGTGCATTTCTAGAAGACTCCTTAGTGGTTGGTTTTAACCTCTCTCTGGGTGCTGTTGTGACAAGAGCTGTTCTTACAGCAGGTGTGAAGGGTCTTAAATTGCACAGTGAGCAAAGCCAAAGGTGAAGGGATCTGCAGGTACAATTGTTTCCCTGCTCCCGGGGTCTTACCTCACCTCTTTCCTCACTGTGCGGTGCAGGTGTCGCTGACAAGCAGAAGTGCTGTAGACAGAGGACTTCAGTAGCGCACGCGAGCAAAAGCAGTGAGGAATTCTGCATTGCTGGTGTTCACTGTTCTTGTGGATTTACACTGAGAACACACTGGTTTTCGTTCCATTGTTTGAGTGTAGGGGTTTGCAGAAGGGGCTCCCAGTCCTTGCCTTGTGATGCTGCTGTAAAAGTGATGAGAACTGTGTCACTCCCCAGGGGGTTCTGCCATTAAAAACATGACCTCCCTCACATGGAGTTACCACCGTGCAGTTCAAAACGTAGCGGTTTGCCTTCTAGCCAGCATTTGTATTGTGGGCCACGGCCTGATCCCCTCACCAACTTACTTCCTCATGTTTGTACCTTTGTTTTGCAGATCATTGAAAAGAAGTGTTGCAGCCTGCGGCAGATTCATTCCCGTTTAGGATCTTAGTCATAAAGCCAGTGACAGCCTTGTCAGGCTTTTTTTCCTTACTCCTCAGGAATTTCCACCTTCACTTTTTCGTTCTCTTGAGTCAAATAGTTTTTGCCGGCACCGCCCGTTGGCTGTGACTTTGTTCACTGGAGTGACCGGTTCTTTGTGTGGTGTGTTTTCAGAAAGCAGCCGCTCGTTCTGAGGGGTTGTCTCAAGAACAGGCCAAGTGTCTGTCTTAAGTCTGCTCCATTTTCCGTTTTAGGCTGCTTGTTTCGTAACTGAACTGCTCCATGTAGTTGAGCTGTTTCCTGATGATTTCCTGCTTACAGGACGGTACAAGTCTGCCAGAACTAACTTGCTGAACTGTTTGGCTTCTTTCCCAAGGTGTCCAGTTTCATTAGAGAGCAGGCACATGCACAGTTTCAGATGATAGTTATTTCTCTAAAGGAAGAGTTTTATTCCAAAGCAGACGCGCTGATTGGAGTGTGTCCAGAGGTAATAATTCTGACCACGTCTTGCTACAGTGATCGTTGCTGCTTTTGTTGAACACAAGTACCCGTTTGCACCTCGTGAGCTCCTGCAGTGACTCATGTACGTAATTGTGGTGCAAGAGTTGTGCTCCTTTGTGCTCAGCAGTAACTAAGTGCTGGCTTGATGCAAAACCACTTGTGATGGCTCAAGCTCATTACTCTATCGCCAAGTAAGCAGTTTATTAAATGCTTCTTTTGAGTAACAGGGGTTTTTTTAATTGTCTGATCCTTCCTCTTCTCAGCGTGATGACATCATGTTCAGTCGAGTGCTGACGTTGGATCTTACTCTGTATCCAGAGACCGGTGACCAGGAAACCCCAGAGAAGCGCAACCGCGGTCCTGTTTCAGCATAAAGCATGTGGGGCTTCAGAGCCAGGCAACAACAGCAAGAGCTGTGTTGACAGCTGGCTGCTCAGGTCTATGTTTGAGCGTGGCTGTTAGCGATCGATCGATCGATCGATTGATTGATAGAGAAACAGTCACCCTTCAAACAAAGCTGTTTTCCACAATACTGAGGGAAGTAACTGTTTGGCATTAATAGAGCTGTATCCAGAGAGCCAGAGGGTGTTACGGCAGCGTGTACATTCCGGCCCGCCAAGCTTTCTCTTCACGCGGTTTAGGCTCTTTCTTTTTGCTGTGAGATGGAGAATTGTGGGTTCACAGAAGCAGGCGGTTGTAACGCACGAGCCTCTTGCCCTTCTGGTGGAAACTAGTGTCTGTGGCTGTATGTGCGGTGCACGGGTGACTCGTGTGTGTGCTACTGCTGGGCCAAACCGTACAGGCTCTGTTCTGTTTGCCCTTCGATGGGATCATTTCCTGTTTCTGAAGATGATTGTGGATGCTCTGCCTGTTAGCTTATGTGTGTGATGCCCAGGACGTCTTCAGTCTTCACCTGCAACCTCAGGAAAATGTGAGTTACCTTTAGAGACGTTCAGGCCAGAGCTCTCTCTGCAGGTGCAGTGCACCCTGGCAAAATGTCACCATATTCCATAGCAATGGGAAGTCCAGTGCCCTGCAGGGAGCAGCCCTGGCTGCAGTTGAGGTTGTTACTGCGCAGCTGTTCCAGTGAGGTTTGCTTCATCTGAAAAGCAAAGTTGATGACATCAGTTACAGAACACTGGGAGTGCTCAAGTCCCTTCACCTGGCTGCTCTGTCACCTCAGTGTCTGCTGAGGAGCTTTATTTGGGTTCTTGTTCACGACAGTTAAACCTCCCTGTGTTATGTACAAGCTTCCTTGGGGGCCCCCATGCAGCTGACACACCCCTCCCTCATCACAGCTCACGAATACTGTGCTTGAGGCAGATATCTGGCGCTGCTGCAACGTGGGGTTACTGCATAAGGAAGCAACAACAGTGAGCAGCAGATGATGTGGCTTGGAGACCGTCTCGGCAACGGAAAGGTGACCAGTTGTAACGAGGGGCTCAGGAGACACTGCCGCCACAGTCTAGTAAATAAAGTTACTCACTGAGAGTTTAAGTCTTGTGCTGGCTGGAGTGTGTCCTTTAATTGAGAGACCAGGGATTGACAGATGTGGAAGCACTTCCTTAGAATAATGTGCGAAGCGGCGCCTAGTGATTTTCAAAGATCTTTGACCCACATCAGCAAACTGCAACCGTGGAAGTGTGGGTTGGTTGGGGGGGAGGTTTAACCGTTTGCTAGGAACAACTGGCTGAAGTGTTCAGAGGTTGGTTGTTCGTTCGATCAGCCGGTGCTGGAGCTGAGCGGTGAGGATGCCAGGACTGGGGGTGCTGTGAAAGTCCTAACAGAGGTGGTGGTTGAAGACACATTTCTTAGCCCATGTTGCCACCTAGTGAACTCCAAGGTGATTTCACGCCCGCTTTGCATTGCGGGTTTCTGAGCTTCGGCTTTGTTTTGTTTTCTGTGGCAAAACAAGAAGGCAGCCCAGCAGCTGGAACCATTGCAGGGAGGGGGTGGAGAGAGAGGGTTTGGGTCAATCTAATACTCTGCTACGTGGCCAAACACAGGCAAAGTGACCATCACGCAGCACTTGGAAAAGTGATTGATTGTGGTCAGCTGTGACACAGGCCTCGCTGGCGTGAGGCAGCTCAAGCGCTTCCTGAGATGACCGGCAGATCCGTTGTGTGAGTGAGTTTTCTGTCACCCTGAAGCATCGCTGGTCTCATCCACCCGCTCACCCCTCGCCATGCAAAAGTACCAATCCGTTAAATGCTGCGTATAAACCCAACCGAGGTTGAAGGCAAGACAGCAGATGCTCCACGCTCAGCACAGACCACTGAAACCCACACAAGCAGGAGAATGGGAGCCCTTCTTTTGGGAGGAAGAAAGCAAACAGCAAAACCGTAAGGAAGGGACCAAGCGTCAGGCTCCACACAACAGCAAAACGGAAGTCCTGCTGCAGAATCGGGACGATGCAGCACGTCGGTCTGACGTGGCAACAGCGAGTGAAACGCCGCCAACGTGGCGGAGAAGCTCATGCCTGAAAGAAAGAAAGAAAGAAGGAAGGAAGGAAGGAATGCCACTCTGTGTTTCATAGAGTGCTTTTATTTCTTTTTGCTTTAATAATGCATATTCTGTTCACTCTGTGCAAAATCGGGGACCGAGGCGGGCGCTGAAATTATCTAATGAAAATCAAGCGGAGACAAACATTCAAGTTGAGGGAGAGGCCTATGAAACCAGGGAAGCTAAAAAGCCACAGCTGCTCAAGAAAACGCTGCTCTCAGCTGCACCCTTTTGTCCTGCCACCTCATGCAAACCTGGCTCTACTGACTGAGCAGCTGGACTCTGAGAAGGTGACCTCACTGGCACCGGGGACAGGAGTCATTGTGGTAGCTACATTAGGGAGACCTGGCTCGTGACCAGCTCCAGTCAGTTTGTGGCAGAGAAAAGGCACAAATCTTTGCAAAGACCAGACTTCTGTTGGTTCGTTTCCTTCTCGTAAGTCCGTGACTGTACACAACCCACGTTTGGGCCGCAGGGGGTCAGAGGACAGAAAATTGCATATTTACCAGAACTGAAAACCGTGACAAGGAGTGGGCTGTTGTGTGCCGAAGCAAAGCGAGTCCCTCCAGCCCCAGCAGTAACATTCATTCCGGGCGGCAGCAGTACAAACGGGTTAACGTTGGTGACAAAAAACACGTACAAACCCAAAGTCGAACTCATAAAGCTTGTAAACAGAGAATCTGAGATACATTTTATTCATGGAAAAATATCATCAAAATAGTACCACTATGGACTAAACTGCCTGAGTTTTCATTTCACCTAGGACCTTGAAGCCGAGAGCCTTTAGCACGAGGAGATCGAGTTCAGTCACAACGAGCGCTGGGTGGCACTGCTCCGGGTGGAGATTTTCTCCCCCGCTGTTGGTGGTTCCTCTTGTGCTGTCAAAAACCTGTTGTGCTAATCCTTCACACAAAGGGCTGTTGAGGCAATTCTGAAATCATTTGGCACCAAGTTGTTTTGGCTGGGGCAGAAATTTGAGTCTCAGTTCATGAAGAACAACGCAACATTCCACCTAGCGAGTGGTCACTTTGATTGAAGAGCTTTCTTTATGTCATTGACCTCCATCTGAAAGCAAAACAGAAACAGTTGTGATTCAATCAGACGCTTCAACAAACTGAGGTGCTGTCAGTGCTGTTTGAAAAGCAAACGCCCTGTCTGGTCCATGGGTTTGCTCTTCCACAAGCTGAGGTGACCTCTGCTGCAAAAGCAGCAGCTGACTGCTCACAGATCTCGACAAGTGCGGTCACTGGATGCCCACAAGACCTTTCCAACTCTTTAAATCACAACTTCCAGAAGCTGCACAACTTGCTGCCGGGCGTTAGTGGCAGAAAGAGCACTGGCCACGCACCAGCTGCCTCACAGCCGGTCCCAAGGCAACTGAACTGATAATGAGCAGCTGAGGAGCAAAATCACAGTATCACAGTATTACCAAGGTTGGAAGAGACCTCACAGATCATCAAGTCCAACCTGTCACCACAGAGCTCAAGGCTGGACCATGGCACCAAGTGCCACGTCCAATCCTGCCTTGAACAGCTTCAGGGATGGCGACTCCACCACCTCCCTGGGCAGGCCATTCCAGTGGCCAATGACTCTATCACACAGAATCATAACGGACCTTGAAAGATCATCCAGTCCAATCCCCCTGCCACAGCAGGATCCCCTAGACCAAGTCTCACAGGAACACATCCAGGTGGGCTTTAAACGTCTCCAGACAAGGAGATTCTGCAACATCCTGGGCAGAGGCCCTTCCAGGGCTCTGTCACCCTCACTGGGAAGAAGGTCCTTCTCAGATTGATGTGGAACCTCCTCAGTTCCAGCTCACACCTGCTGCCCCTTGTCCTGTCATTGGGTGCCCCTGAGCAGAGCCTGGCTCCAGCCTCCTGCCAACCACTCCTCAGTCTCCTCTCCTACAGGGATGGTTCTTGCTGTACAAAAAGGTGGCAGAAACCATTATTAGCCCACACTTGACCCCTCTGACAAAGACTGGGAACCCCAGGGCAGAGCTATTAGACTTATTCAAACTCAAGCAGTGCTGAGCTGTGCCTGACCATCAAGGCAACCCGCTGGCTGCTCTACTACTTCATGACGATTGGAGCACTCTGAAATGAATAGAGCATTTGTTTGTCGAATTCCCACCTTCCATAAGGCTACTGTGGCCACTGTGGCTGGTATTGTAAGACTACTGTAAGCAACACTTACCTGCAGTAAAAGCATTCAGTTACCACACTTTGAAAAAGAGCTCTCTGTATAGAGATGTAAAGCTGTCCTTAGCTGTGGAGTGCAGACCTCTCAGCAGCCTGGCTGGTTACAGTCAATCCATAACCGCTGCTCAAAATCCTCCCTCATTTTAGCTGAAGAAATTCCAGTTTTAGCTGAACTCTAATTGTGCTTCTGTTGCTGAGGAGATGTGAGCCAAGACCAGCACCAACATCTCTACAGTGTCCTTCCAGATAGCTGTAGAGAGCAATGAGGTCTTCCCTCAGCCTCCTCTCCCTCAAACCAAACAGCCCCAACTCTCTCAATCTCTTCCCATCAGACTGATTCTCCAGGCCCTTCCCCAGCTTCGTTGCCTTCCTCTGCCCTTGCGCCAGCCCCTTGATGTCTTCTTTGTACTGAGGTGCCCAAAACTGGACCCAGTACTCAAGGTGCAGCCTCAAATCAATTAAAACCATTAAAACAGACTAGAAAAACCACCATCATTTGAACCTTACACTGTCTTTAATTGCTGCTTAAAGTCTGGCTCCTTGCATTGATCAATGTGCCCGTAACTACCAGGCTTTCCAGGAGGAGCCTAGTGCTGCTGTTCCATTGACACAGCCTGGCGACACCATCAAGGGAAGAGGTGACGGCCGCCTTTCGGAAATGTCAGTAGGTTCTGGAATCTCCATCACATCTCAGCAGATGCTCATCTGAACCAAACCAGCCAGTACCTCCAGAACATTGTCAACCCTTTTCTCACCTGCAGTCGCAGACGAATTTTCTTCTCTTCATCCAACTCAGACAGCAGCTGTTTAATCTCTTTTCTGTTAAAAAATGCAAAGCAGGCTCAGGATGAGAACAATTCAACAGTAAAACACGAGATGCCACCCTCTTGGAGACATATTTCCACTGCTTCAGTAGCTGCCTTTCCCCCTGTGCTTAACAAAGCTAGTGCAGGGCACACAGAAGGGTCTGGATGCTCTCCGCTGCGCTGCACAGGAGGGAGCCTGTAAGAGGACAGCACCCCCAGCACCCCATTCAACTGACACACACTCAGTTTCCCCCTGCACCCGCAGCCTTCGCTCTGCACCTCCTGTTACCAACCCTACCAGCTGCCTTCTTTTCCACAGAAAATGTGGATGGGCCAGCTGGTAACACAAGTCCTGCTCACACTACCATGTGCTTAGGCCACCCAAAAGCTGTTCCTGCCAGCAATGTGATGTTACCAAGGCTTAACGATCCCAAACACGGGTTTGCTCTCGTGCTGCTTTGCTGGGGAGGGGACCACAGCTGTAAGGAGCAGACGCTTCTCACGCTCCCACTGAGTGACCCCACCTTAAGGCAGAAGCCAGCAGGAGGAAGTGCCCTTGCAAGGAGGGCCGGGAAGACCAAAGAAGTAGGTGTCAGCCTAAGAGGTGAAGCCATGGGGTTCACTGGCCAGATCCACCTTGAACGAGGCCCTCCCACATCTTCTCCCAAACTCCCCGCACACCTCTGTTCCACCACAACCTCTCCAGGCTGCTTTTCCATTTCTCCTGCCTGGGCTGCCTACAACTGACAATGCAAGTGAAGCTTCCAAAGCACCACACATCCTCAGGAACAGCAAAAACTTCACAGCAGCCTCACTCTCGTAGAATCATAAGGGACCTCGAAAGATCATGAAAGATCATTTAGTCCGATCCCCCTGCCACAGCAGGACCCACCTAGACCAAGTCATAGAGTCAGTCAAGGTTTCCCAAATCACTACGTTAGGCTTAAATAAAAGTGAATGATCCCATGGGCATTATTCTTCCAGTCTAGGGAGATGAGCAGATAACGATGCCCGATGCTCAAATCCTAAGACTGAGTATCATAAAACCAAAGGCATTTAAATACCCTGTTCACGACTCAATGGTTTCTTTTGGAACAGAAGCTTCCTGGGGAAAGGTGCTGCCACCGAAAGAACACACGGATTGAAGGCTTTTAGGAACTCGTGGTCATCTGTGCCACAGCCAGAACAAACGCTGCCCTCGGTAAGACCCATGCACGTGAATTCCCCGGCAGTTATCAGCAAACAACCGTCAGCGTCAACAACTCCACTCCCATGGAGCTGGCGGCAAAGAACCTTCTAGTCACTGCTTATGGCTTGGAACTTCCCTCTTCCAACAGCCCGTAAACGTCGCACAGGAAAAGCCCAGTGTCCCAAGCAGCCCGCAGGAATCTCTGCTGAGCGTCCTGCCCCTGGACACGTTCTGTCTGTCAGCTGAAAAGCACAAAGGCAGAGGGGGCAGAGCAACACGCTGGAGGACAGGCAACTGCTCGAGAGGACCCTGCCGCCATCACCTGCAGTACTTACTTCTGCTGGTCTTTCATGGTTTCGATGATAATTCTTAGCTCCTTAACTTGCGTTCGCAGCTCCTCCAGGGCAGTCTGACCTTGGCTCAAGTGCTCAGTCTTTGGCTTTCCTTCAGAACCAAAAAGGGACGGGGAATTTGACCTGTGGCCTGTTGTTCCCATAGCGATCGAGTGGAAGCCAGGTGACGGCGAAGGGGACAGCGACGGCTGTAAGTTACTGCCGCTGGCCAAACCGCTGGATTTCGCGGGCAAGGACGTTTTGTTATCAGACACCTGCAACACAAAGAGCAACGTCTGACGTCCAGAGAAAGCTGGATGGAAACCAGACCTTTGACAAACGTGAAGCAATTTGCTGCTCTTCAGGGCTGTTCCAAGCGGAACTGAAACACCAGCTTGGGCCAGGGCTGTGCCAGAGTCATTATGTTCTGAGATGGACATCAGAGCGGTTCTGCTTGGGACGCCAGGGTTCCAACCGCCTCACTCAGCAACAAGGAATTCCCAGATCTCAGCTCCAGCAGTTACATGAAGGAGGGCAAGATCCTCACGCGTTGGTCACAGCATCCCCACAGCCATGGCCATCTCCTGTGGAGCACAAACCAGCAGGCTGGTTTGCACAGCTAACACCTGCACTGCTCCACAGCTGCCAAGGGTGTCTGAACAGCTGTTCTGGCCAAGGGGGAGAACAGGCACTGGGCTACTCTTCAACTCTGCCTTCAGGAAACAAAGACTGAGTGGCCAATCAGGTAGGACACTGAGGAAAACTGGTACCGAAACAGAAAGAGATCCTGTCATCGAGGGCTTGGGGAGCAGGGTGGTGGCAGCAGCTGCAAAAAGACAACTGAGAGCAAAGCTGGTGGTCAGATGGCCTGCACTGTCAGCAAGTTTGCTGATGACACAGAGCTGGGTGGTGTCGCCGACACCCCAGCAGACTGTGCTGCCATTCAGCAAGATCTGGACAGGCTGGAGAGCTGGGCTGAGAAAAATTTAATGATCTATAACAAGAGTAAGTGCAGAGTCTTGCATCTGGGCAAGAACAAGCCCAGGTACCAGTATAGGCTGGGGACTGACCAGTTGGAGTGTAGTGTAGGGGAAAGGGACTTGGGGGTCCTGGTGGACAGCAGGATATGAGCCAGCAATGTGCTCTTGTGGCCAAGAGGGCCAACAGCATCCTGGGGTAGATCAGAATGGGGGTGGTTAGCAGATCAAGAGAGGTTCTTCTCCCTCTCTACTCTGCCCTGGTGAGACCACCCCTGGAGTATTGTGTCCAGTTCTGAGCCCCTCAGTTCAAGAGGGATGTGGAGCTGCTGGAGAGGGTCCAGCATAGGGCAACGAAGATGATGAAAGAGGTTGGAGCACCTCCCTTATGAGGAGAGGCTGAGGGAGCTGGGTCTCNCCTTCCAGTCTGTTATGATTCTATGAAAATTAGGAGAAAGTGTGATGGGGAAGGAAGAGCAGGAGCCACCGAGTTTTGCAAAAACTAGCCTTCATCACTGGATAAGTGCGAATGGGCACGGAAGTGGCACCGGGCAAGCGCTGCATTAAAACACTGCTCTGCAGAAGAACCAGTGTGAGGCCACAAACAGAAACAGCATCACAGAATCACAGAACATTAGGGATTGGAGGCGACCCACCACAGCAGGATCCCCTAGACCAAGTCCAGGTGAGTATTAAATGCCTCCAGAGAAGGAGAGTCCACAAACCACCCCCGGCAGCCCCCTCCAGCGCCCCGTCACCCTCACTGGGAAGAAGTTACAGAATCACAGAATCAGTCAGGGGTGGAAGGGACCACAGTTGCAACCCCCCTGCCATGGGCAGGGACACCC